>JAOWBU010000994.1:0-17248 GCA_026212405.1 Petrea volubilis
TAAGGCATGCACATGTAAGATAGAAAGAGCTAGGCAAGAGTATTAATTAATTAATTAATGTGAAATCTGATACTTGATTCCGCTTCATTTATTGATATAAATGACAAAATGTATTTTTGTGTAACGTAATGCAAGGGGAAAGAAATTTTAAGGGTGGAATAATTTGCAATGATTTGAGGTTGTCTTTAGGACCAAGACTAGATCAATTTTTTTTTGTTCTTACAATAATATAATATATGTATTCCACTCAAAAAGAGAAGAAAGAGTGGGGAATCAGGAAAGTTAAAAGGGACCTGTCCAATGGGCAAAAAATTAGACAACCCCTTTCAAATTATGATCAAATACACCCTAATTAAACCATGAAAATGAATATTATCATCACCCAACAAAAAATTACTTATCAAAAAAGAAAAAATCACCAAAAAAAATGAATATGAATATCATGAGTCCAGCCATTGGGCTCCGAGCTGAGTGGTGGGAGGTTCGAAAGGTGGTATTAGTGAGGTCCTGAATGCGAACGCTTTTGTCATCTATAGGATGTCCCCAAATGATTGAATCAAAAAAACAAAAAAAAAAAATATCATGAGTCCAGCTTGCCTACATCATTATTGGAAAACCCCAATACTGAAATCATTGCCCTGCTTTTCTTGATTTTTTAATTTAAAGAATTGTGAATTCAAATGTAATCACCAAAGCGAACGTATAGATTCACTAACACACTTGTTATATTTCGCTTCACCAGAGTGATACAATTCGCCAGAATTTCTCTTTAATCCCTTAAGCTTTTCTTCACGCTTCTACATCTATTTGGAAGACTCTTCTTGTCTTCACTTTTCTCAATGGGTTGATCTTTTCGTAATTCGGAGCATAATCACTTCTTCCTCGACAGATTGCTCTGTTTAATCTGGAGATCCCGATTCCTTCATTTCTCTCCCAATGTGTTACTCTATGCTATCAACACATTCAATGTCAACAGTCACTTCACTAAATTTGAATTGGGAACATGAATAAACACACTTTTTCTTTTCTTCTCAGGACCTCAAGATCAATTGAGGCCCTTGTACCACATTGTTGGAATCATAGGGTGGTTATAAATTTATAATTCATACTAACAATAGAACAAAGAGGGAGTCACCGATCGCCTTCAATAGTAGGTTATGTTTTCATTCTATCACTACAAATAACACTAGCATAGTTGATAGGTATTTATAGATACAATCTATAATGAATCTAGCCTAATACAGGAACCATCAATTATACGGTACTTCCTCTTTTTCTAATACAGTTACTAGCTCACAAGTGAAATACATGTACCGAAATTCTTCTACTTCTTCTATTTGAAAATAACAAATTACAATTTTCAACAACCCGGCACTTGCTGTACATGCACAACGCTTTTACATAATATTTTGTGCTCAACCGAGTAGGGACTGCACCTATAATATGGAGCTAACAAATATGGTGGATCGCTTAATTAGTAGTATTTTTTGCAGTACTACTAGCAAATTCATTGAGATGGTTTCATTTGCTGAGGCAGAATTATTATTATTTTCCGTGTGATGTTAATATCAATCTTTTGAGATTAGATGCTCGTGGAGATTGGCTATATCTTGGCATGGATCTGTATTTTGCAACATTGTGATACAGTTGTTTGTATATAGAGTAGCACAATATTCTAGTCTTTAATAAAATAATCAAAGTAATTAATGCGTAATGATATATTAAGGTTGTTGGTTAGCTAAAGCATCTATCGGTACATTAGCATATAGCATCTTCTTCTCAAAGCAGTCCGATCTTCTGCTAAAAATTCTCTTTTTTTATCTTAATCATCTATCAATATACATGGCGTGAATTGACGAGTGGAGTAGAAGGTGTAGTACTTTTTTATAACAAAGGATCCGGACTACTTCTCAAAGTTGATTCCAAGTATCACCTATTCAACTTATATAAATATATGTGTGTGTGGGTGTGTGGGTGTGTGGGTGTGGGGGGGGGGGGTGGCGCTTGTGTGCTGCTTTGAATGGCATCAACATGTAACGTGCCGAGATAAGCCGAGGCCCGGAATCCGTGTTTTCCTGCAGGGCTTCCCGCAACTATGGCACGTGTGGCGCCACCAGATACTTCACCTCTCGGCCATGGTGTACCGTGCCATCGCTCCCAATCTCAGGGGCTTGGAGACCCGTTCACCTCCATCTGCAGACGGCTACACGGTGTTCCACATCGTGGGCGACCTGGTGGCACTGCTCCATGCGTTCGGGCTGGAGCAGGCATTCCTGGTTGGCCACGACTGAGGCAAATTTATGGCCTAGAACTTTTGCCTGTTGAGGCCTGACAGGATGAAGGCTCTCGTCACACCAACGTCGTGTTCCTGCCCAGAGATCCTCTGTCAGTCCCGTCCGGGCTTACAAGGCCTCGCTTGGCGACGACTTCTACATGTGCAGATTGCAGGTCATCTAGTACTTGTTATTTTCTTAACTATTGAATCATTAAAATCATCGACAAAAGGACCACAGTTGAGTAGTTACACTATGTTTGGTCATTTGAATTTCAGTAAGGAAAACGGAGAGAACTTTATATCAACTTTGTATTCTGACCATTTTATTTTCCTAGGACCACTCCTCGTCAAAATCCAAGGTCCAAACAAAGCGTTACTCTGTGATCATGCGCGGAAGACTCTCTCTTTTAATCAATTGATTGCGACTAAATAAGGTGGTTGCATATATATAGGAACACGGAAAAGCAAAAAGAGGCATTTGCTTTCGTAGGAATCACGATGGTGATGAAAACGTTGCTTCCGACTCGAGATTCGAATCCTCCATGTTTCCCTGAGGATATAAGTGAAATTTATAAGGTTCGTGCCGTAGAATTGCCCTTATGGCTGACTGAGGAAGATGTTAACTACTATGCCAGTAAATTCGAAAAAAAACTGGATTCACCGGGGGATTGAACTATTACTGGGCCATGGTTTTGTAAGTATCACAGGGAAAGGTTTCCAGGATTTGAATTTTCCAAATGATGTAGCATATATAACCGCTAATTCATGCGCTGCTGCGCAGGAGTTGGGAGCTGAGCGCAGCGTGGACAGGATTGCAGATAAAGTGCCCGTTAAGTTTATCGTTGGAGAGCAGGACTTGACCTACCATTTTCCCGGTGTGATGGAATACACAGACAATGTTGGTTTCAAAAGAGATGTTCCACTTTAGCACAAGTGGTAGTGATGGAAGGAGTAGCACATTTTCTAAACCATGAAAAGCCGGAGGAAGTCAGTCGACACATACATGACTTCATTAAGAAATTCTAATGATAGTTTCTTCTAATAATTTACTCGATTCGCTAAGGGACAGGAGCCAAGGGGGGCTGGAGGGGGGCAGTTCCCCCACCGCCCCGGAAAATAGGAATTTCTGGATCCGTTCCTAGATTCACTAGTTACATGATATCCTGCAATTATTATGCGATTAAATCCTTTTTCGACACTTACAGTGCGGACAAGGTTGACGAGCACTAGCTCAATCATCAAACATGTAAACTACATATATATATATATATATAGAGAGAGAGAGAGATGCTTCATTTAGTGTGAGGGTCACAGAGTCATGGCTGTGGCGGCTGGTGGTTTTCTCTTTGATGATCTGCCTCTACCAAACAAACTTAACCTCTGAAGCATATTCAACAATCTATTTACATACTTTCTCTGTGAAGCAAAGTTCACAGTTCCTATGCAACTGCTCACTTGTCCACGGGCACGCGCATTTTTCTTCTTGCTCATTCTTCTATCCACCAATAAACCACATGGTCGCCTTGTATTGTTTTCTGAAACCGGCTCGATTTTCTTCGAACTTCTTTCGTTCTTCTTTGAAATCTGCTGTGACAGCTGAAGACTCTTCTTCAATGACATGAGTTCTTTCTCGAGATTTTGGATTCTGAAGCTTGTGGACTCGTAATCCTTCCTTGACATTTCAGAGCTCACATTCGTTCTCGGAGGCAACATTGATGATTCTTTTGGCTGCAAGTAGTCTCCTTCACTTCCATTAGTTATATATGGACTAGTGTCGACTAAATTTTGGCTTGCATATATAGAGCTCGAGAGGCTTCCGGAATATTCTCCAAAATTGCTGGGATTATATCGGAACGAACCCGAGCATTCCCTGAATGCTTGTTGAGTGTTTAGTTGCTGCACGAAAAGCGCCTGGACTATTAGTCGGAGAGGCATCAGCTCGTTCTGAACAGCTTCAACGCAGACTTCTTGTGATAGTTTCTGGCAGTTGATATATTTGCATACTGATCCCTTTTGTTCTTGTGATATGGTTGGGTGTGACTGCCAGTGGAAAACCTTATATGAGGATAAATATACATATCAACTAGAACTATATTTTATTACATTTACCCCTTTTTGACTATATAAATATTACTATTACAGCCCCTCCAAGTTCTGAACTTTGATCAGAAAAAATATAAGGATGTAAGACCAAGGCAAAAATAGCAAGTTAAGACACACATATATAACATGATGTCATCATTTTCTGCTAAGAACTTGAACGGTAGGGGTTATTCATTAAACGGCGTAAAGTTAGAGGGTAAGATTTGGTTGGTACACTATTTCACAGGGGGTCTAAATGTAATTAAAAATTACTTTTAATTATAACTTCTATACAAGATTTGTTTTTGTTTTTGTACCTGGAAAAAGGTGTTTATTGCTCTGTAGATATGATCATGTGTTTGTCTGCTGGAACTTGGAACTGTTTCGATGAGATTGATGAATCTTTTGTAATCCAACTCAGAATCAGCAGCTACCTGATTCAGATAGACATCCCATAACTCTGCAACAACATATTTGTTTCCCATAGGAGTAGCCGAATCTGACTCGGAAAAATACGTCGAAAACATGCTCTCCATGATGGCCAATTGAGCACCATCATCCTTTGGCAGCACGAGAAAATCTTCAACCCGAGCCAAATGTAACGTCGAAGCAATCTGATTCTGCAGCATCGCCACACTCTCATCTCTCAAACCGAGCAAATCCACGCATGCCGAAAGCAACGATAAGTATAACCCGACCGGGATCACTGTGCTTGCCTTATTCACTCCAATGGGCAGCAAATCTATAACCCCGTGCAGACTATTTTCTATCAATGAATCATCATCGGTATTATCGTTTCCTTCGCTTTCCTTGTTTGGCAGAACCCATTTGTCTGCATAGAAAAGTATGATGGGGTTAACGTATTTTTCCTTCATACCCTGTCTTCTCAGAGACCCTATCACTCTCTTGAAGATTGCAAGTGGCAGGGCAATAAGATCCTTAATCCACAAATCTTGGCTAATGATGTCTTTCACCATTTGATCACTCCAAGGCCTATACATTGTTAAGAGATGAATTATAGTCTTATCACTATATATCTCATAACAGATAGATGAGATGATTGTTGAGTGCTTACCTGCAAGCCAGAGCCTCGGACGTAACAACCGGCTGATCCCGCCTCCTCTCCGGATCGAGAATTTCCATGCAAGCCATGAAGGCGAGAGTCTCGATGCATCGGCTCACGATCAGAAGATCTTCGGCCCACGGGAGCAAAGTCTGGCACTTTTGTAGCACGATCAAAGTGTCGTTCCAGCTTTGCAAGACAACTTGGTTCAGATAGATATCGAAACGTTCGCATAGGTTCCCGGGGCCGTACTCTTCAGTCATAAAAAGAAATTCGGCCGCGCATCTTAACGCCGCCACGTTGAAGGGGTCTACCAATGTTGAGGATCCATAGATGAAGAGTGCAATCGTCTCAAAGGTTTCCGGTCCACCGGGGAAATTCGAGGGCAGCTCCACTTCATTGGACTCTCTGAGTTTTTCCCTGAAATAGCCGCTCTTACAAGTCAATGGTTGCTGCAAAATTTTACAAACAAATTCTGTCATAAATTGAAAGTATTTGTCCATATCTGAAGGCATATTTAATGAACATGCATACACTATAAGAAAGCACCCCTTTGCTAATGGAAATTTTGCGAAAGAAAGATTATGTCGGATTTGAGGTATTCGGAATGAATTAGTGATAGAATTCAATGCAAACGGAACTAAAGAAATAATCAATGGCAAGACATTCAGCAAACGGAACTATTATAAACTAAATTCGTCGCAAAAACTAATTTATGCTGTATTAGTTCACTTAAGGGTATGCATTCTCTGTGTTTGTGTACCTTGTGCAGATTGAAGGTTCTATGAGCAATACGAACGCGAATGCAGCCGGGATAGCCAGTTTCTTGGCTCCTGCAGGGACATAAGCACATCATAAGACAAAAAATCGGATAAAATCTAAGTAAAAATCTTGAGATATAACCATGAAATGAGTAGAAATGAAAGATAACCATGAAAGAATCTTGATTTTGAGTAAGGCAGCAACATTTGGAGATGAGATCGATGCAGTAGAATCTGAAGGAGGGCTAGTGATGAGTGTGACATCCATGGTTTTCTTAATAACGTGTCAGAGAATTAATATGGCTTGTTTGTCCCAGAATTGATATATCTCCACTCTGCAGCTTAATTCTTGTCAATTAAATTTTTTTTTTATAAGGTATATTTATACATGGGGATGTATGTTTGAAACTGATCTCAATAAAATTAGAGGGTTTCTAGAACTCTATTTTTTTTAAAAAAAAAAAAGGTGTAAAAAGAAGCTAGGGGGAATAAATTATATATATTATATGTGGATTAATCTGGCGTTGCAGAAATTGATGAATTATTGTCAAAGTCGTACGCACACGAGTGGAGCTCAAAATCCCCTTTTTAAGGCTTCAAAGACGTTCGTTTCTTGATTACTGGGCATAAAAATAATAATTCTTAAGTTGAAATATGAAATCTTGCTTGTTTTTGTAAGGACCTGAAGAAGTAGTAGTAGAATTAATACAGGCAAAAAATTGGGTTAATTGCAATTTTGGTCGTGTATGTATGTCTTAATTCAATTTTAGTCCAATTCATTTCACTTTTCTCAATTTTAATCCTATAAGTTCTATTTTTTAGCAATTTCAGTACTTTTTTTTTCACTTTCTGTTAATTGTTTAATAGTCAGAGAACACGCAAGACACACGGTCATTAAATCTATTTGGATAAGCATTGTATTGTGCACCCTTCTTCAGCCATTGATCCTTATGGGATTCAATAGTTAAAAAAGAACCCTAATTCTATTTCTTTGCCTTAATTTTTTTCTTTTTGTATAGTTTATTTTCTATCCGAAGACAATCACAATGCACATGATTCTTTTTCTCTAAAATTAACAGTAAATTTATATTTAACAGCCAAGTACCTCGCATGCGCTTTCTCTATTAAATAATTGATGGAAAGTGAAAAAAATTCCAAAATTACTAAAAAAAAACACACACTTATGGGATTAAAATTGAAAAAAGTGAAACTAATGAGATTAAAATTAAATTAAGACATATTTGTGGGACCAAATTACAATTAACCGACATAAAATTGTTGTGTTGTTGAACTTTTGTTATAACTAGTTATAACAAGTGAAAAATATATATTAGTATATAATAGAAATCGAGATGCATTGGAAAGCTGAAAAAGGTGGAGAAAAGAGGGAGATGAAGTGCGGATCAAGTTAGTTTCTTTGTAGTTTGTAGTAGTTTTGAGTCAAACGCCCAAGACGGCACGATTTTGAAACACCACACGAACTACTTTGAATTCCCACCATTAGTATTTTTAGGTCATTTCCCAATTCTCAATTGGGCCAACTCCATTGGGTTGTAATCTCATTCGGGCATTTGCCTTGGACTGCATGTTATGTATGTGGACCAAGGTCTGATTTGGGTGATGGAGTGGACTTTTCAAAGATTGAGAGTTTAAGAGTAATAACAGATATTTTGTCATGGAAAATTCTATCATCAGTCATGGTTCGTGGGTGACTAACATTAATCACCTCTAATCTTAACCATTAGATATGGTAAATAAAATCTAAGCCGTCCATATATATGTGACCTGTTACCTGTTGTGCAGGTAAAGTGGAAGGGTTACCTGCTACACAGGTTATCCTATGGTTTTAATTTATTACAATTATTTTATTACACTATATATGGTCCCACTAAATACAAACCAATAAAATTGTTTTTATAACATATATGTAATTTATAAATTCAAACAATATATTAATAGTTGATAAAAACTTATGCTTAATTAACTTTTCAACACATTTTAAAAATATATAATACTGATGACAAATTATTTTAAAAATATATCTAGAATATCAGTATTTGTATTTTAAATAACAAATTAAAATTTTAAAATTTAAATATTATTATTAAGTAAATTATTCATACTATCTATAAATTGATTATATAATGATTGATCTGTATTGAGATTGAGTAATATATTTTTAAAAGTGCTGCAAATCTATAAAATATATCCAGAAGAGCGCAATAAGTAGTAGTTGTTAAAAAAATATGTTTTGATTATTAGTGGAGGGTATACAAATATCAAACACCAATAATAATAATAATAATAATAATATTGTTTAACCAAATATATGTCAATGTGGTGTGATATATTCAAATATATATTATGCATAGCAAGTGTAACCAAATATATAATTCAATTATTGGTCTTACTAA
Source organism: Petrea volubilis (assembly GCA_026212405.1). NCBI lineage: Eukaryota > Viridiplantae > Streptophyta > Magnoliopsida > Lamiales > Verbenaceae > Petrea > Petrea volubilis. The sequence goes on from JAOWBU010000994.1 coordinate 8,596, forward strand.
TTATGATTATAATAATATATAATGAATAATAATAGTAGTGATAATAACTATATATTAGCAATATATAGTTTAATGTGAGATAACTGTAAAAATAATAACAATTATAATATTAATAATCATATGTGAATAAATAATTATAATTTACAAGTATTTATGTATGGGTCTAGTTAATATAGATCTAAATGACGTAACACAACAATTATATATTGAAAAGTATGTACTCCTTAGAGAAGGTAAACAATTATAATACCCATTTATTCATTTGAATAATTATGACTATAACTATGTGTGTGATCAAATGTAAAGTGAATTCTAATAAATAATATGGTGATAATAATATTAACGATTAGATGTCACACATTCTTAATTTGATGAACAATACTCACATTCTTGATATAAAATATTTAGTAATTGTATTATACGTTCTTCGTATAATAATTGACGATGAAATATACAATATTTTAACAAAATAATTATATTGACTTATTTGAAAATAAACAAAATAAATGTAAAAATAGGTCAATGTTACTAGTTTGTTTGCTTTTAATTTTTGTCCTAGAATTTCTATTTTGTTCGTACATCTATGAATTCAAATAAAAAATTTTTTTATATTAGTGTGTCGATGTTTGTAATCATATCTTGGAGAAGATATATATACTCTAATTGAACGTCGAAATAATAATAATAATAATAATAATAATAATAGAATGATTAGCTAAATTAATTCACGAGAATAATTAAAAGAAATAATAATAATAATATTTGTTGTTACTAAAATAAAATATCATGTGATTTCTTTTAATTAAAGTATAACATTTAAATAGCAATATTAGAAACTATTTACCTTAAGAACTCTTAATAATTAAGGAAGATTTTTTATATTTGGTAAGGTTAATAATTAAAGGATCCTTCAATCTCTTTAGAATCCAACAATAACCATTCTTTTCAAGATTAAATGAGAATTAGAGATGGAAATCTGATTAGAATTGATTTTGTAGAGAGAGAAAAATAGTTTGTTTACCTGCAGAAGCTGGTAAGTGTGAGATTTAATTAATTGATAACTTATTTAAAAAATTAAAATTAGTACACGTGGCATTATTTGAAGGCATGACTAACCTTAGTCACCTACGAAGCCGACTGATAGTAGAATTGCCCTTTTGTCATTACACTACGAGTCGAATTGGAATGAATTTGAAAATTCCAAATCCAAGTCCAATAAGTTTTCGCAATATTCAAATTCGACCCAAATTTACATTTAATAATGTTGAGGCCGATAAAAAAACGATTGATAGTTAAAAAAATTAAAGCTTTAAATTCAAGTAACCAATAATTTTTTTTATGTAACAAATAAAATTTAATAAAGTAGAAAATTATTTTAGAATATGTATAAAAACTATACATTATTTTGTTGAAAAAATTACTTTGAAAAATAAAAAAATAGTGTATTATTAATTATTATGATTTATATATTGCATTTCGGTTAAACTTCTTTACTAACCTTATATACATAAGGTTATTAACCTAATAAAAAGTATCATCAAAGTTCAATTTTGGATCTTTAATGGATCGAAATGTTTGATTCCATATCATATCCATTTATTTCAAATTATGAATATTTATAACTGAATCTAATTTATCAAATATTTTAATTGGTCGAATATATGTTGAAATTCAAATTAGACTCAAATCCCTTACTATACTCAAATCCACTCCATTGACACAGGGTCTTTAATGGATCAAACTGTTTGATTCCATATTATATCCTTTTATTTTGGATTACGAATATTTATAAACGAATTTGATTTGTCGAATATTTTAATTGGTTGAATATATGCTGAAATTCAAATTAGACTCAAACCCCTGACTATACTCGAATCCACTCCATTGACACCTCTAACTATACTCCTTACATAATCAGTATACATGTGATCGAAACCAGTATGGTTTAGAATTTCCCACCAACTCTTATCATGACTATGAATTCAATTAGATATTGATCAAATAATAATAATAATAATAATAATAATAATAATAATAATAAATATAGAAATATTAGGGGTTTAAACCTAATTTCTCAAATCATTATATATCAAACTAAATTTTGATATTTATTTGATGTCGAATGGTTAACATGCCTCCCATATCCAAACTCAAATATAATAGAAAATAATTAAAGCCCGGATACAATAGAAAACAAAATCAACAATTTGAGCATGAAAATATGAACAACCCAATGAATAATTATGTAAATAAGATAGAGTAGAGTAGAATATATAATATATTTAATTAGATATTTTTAAAATGGAGATAAGAATAAGATAAAATCCTACTCGCCTAACACGAAAGTAATATAGTGAAAAATATGAACAACCTACTTTGATACTATATAAAATATTAGTGTATCGAGGCATCTAGGAACTTGTGCAGCTTAACATTTCACTCACTCCGATGGCTTCGCACAAGAAATTCGAGATCCGAAAGAGGGACCCGGACCCGAAATCCGCCGCCTTGTTGGTCATCGACGTCCAAAATCATTTCTACTCCATGGCCACCCCAATTCTGCCGGCCCTCAACGCCACAATCGACCTCTGCCGACGCTCCTCCGTGCCGGTGTTCTTCACGCGCCACTGCCACAAGTCCCCCGCCGATTACGGCATGCTCGCCGAGTGGTGGGACGGCGACCTCATCGTCGACGGCACCGCCGAGTCGCAACTCATCCCCGATCTGCACCGGCCCGAGTCCGACCCTGTCATCCTCAAGAACACGTACAGTGCCTTTCGAGGTATTCAGTTCTTAACAATCATAACAAGAAAACAAAAATTTATCTGTTCGAATTGCGAATATGGTAGTATTCATGTTTGTACAGGGTTCTTAGGTATAAATGGAGTTCAATTTTGTTACTGGCTGAATCATTGTTGTATAGTACTAGTAGTGTAAACTTGAGATAAGTGCAAATGTGGATAACCTATGGCTAATTGTCTATTGCATTGATTTGAGCGCGTAGAATCTTTTAGTACATGAGGGGTTTTGCTCTGCACTCACTGCAGTAGATATAAAGATCTTCATCTGCGAAAAAAAGAATCACTTTTTTGCTATTTTTAAGTAGTAGAGTAGCGTTTGGTAAACTAACTTCAACTTTTTTTTTTTCACAGTAAAAAAAAAAAACAGTTAATAAGTTGAAAGTAGTTATAAATCAAATTTTTTCTGCATTTTGATATTTCGTGATTATCAGCAAGCTGATGGTACCATATTGAAGTGCTTCCCAGCCTTTTTTGTCAAACGCTCCAGCCACTTTATTTTCACTTTTTGCTTCTCATTTTCCTTGAAATTTCTGTTAAAGAGAAGGCCGGTTAGAAAGCCATGCTAGCCGGTTAGTTACCGGCCAGCTAAAAAAGGTGAGCAAGGGTCTGAATGAGTTCAAGCTGCTTTGCAAGCAAGTTGCTTCCAGCGGCCTCGGGTCCGCTCAAGGATTTCTCTCACGAGGGGCAATAAGAGCTTCACTATAGCAATGAAGCAGTTTTTCTCAAATACTACCTATTTTTATTACTCAATATTTTTCATCTTTTTCTACTAATTCAATTTCTCCAAAAGCATAAGTTTTTGCAAATACTACCTAAGTAATTCATTTCGCCTTCAAACTGAGGTGTTCGATATGACAACTTAAATGATTCGTACCCGGTTAAAGCCGACGGATTGATCAAATCAACTCTCTTCATTTGATACAGCAGAGTTCTAAGACAAGGAGAGAGGAAAACAGAAAAAGGAGCGAGAGATGAAATTTCTGTTGTTTGCTGGTGTTTTAGCATAACTAGAGAAACATTGTCTCAAATGGTATGTATTCAACAAATCTGCTCACTCTCCCCACTGATACACACACACACGCGCACATATGATTCATTGAACCAAGTAGAATGTTGCCTCTCTGTACCTTTCCCATTTGGTTTACATTCATTATAAATTTATCAAATTTAGGCCTTCTGTATCATCAATCAGCATTAACAGTAAGGCACAATTTGTATAGTGGCTGCTAATTTAGTTGTTGCAATGTAGTAGCTGGTTCTCTTCATGTTGGAGCTCTGTTAATTTATCGATACTGAACGTAATAAACTGGGCATAAATGTCCAGGTACGGGTTTGGAGGAGATGCTCAAGGAGATGGAAGTGAAGGAAGTGATAGTGACTGGTGTCATGACCAACTTGTGCTGCGAGACCACAGCTAGAGAGGCGTTCGTTAGAGGGTTCAGGGTTTTCTTCTCAACAGATGCCACAGCAACCTCGTCACTGGAGCTGCACGAGGCCACTTTGAAGAACATGGCTTATGGTTTCGCATATTTGGTTGATTGCAATAGGCTTCAAGATGCATTCTCCAAGTCTGGTTAGATCTTGTATGCATATTTTAGTACCAGCTGGTCATGTTCATCTACAGAATAATTTGGCCAAAGCTATGTATGATGCATTGTAATGTGTGTAAAATGTAAGAGTTTCAGCATTCTGTTATTACTGTAGTTTCAACCGTGGTGGTTCGGGATCCGAAACCATCAAAAGTCAATGGTTCGCCTGCAGCGGGCTGCTGTGTGTCTGTTTTCGTTGCTCTACATAGGGATGTAAATAAATCGAGTCGGCTTGGGAGTCTGATGAGCCGGCTCGACGCACGTTTGAGCTCGAATTCGATGAATACGAGATCGAGCCGAGCCCAAGCTAGGTTCGTTAATTATCAAGCTGAGCTCAAGCTCAATAAGTTTTGTTTGTACGCTCGCGAGCCTTTAATATTTTAATATTTATTTTTTTTATAATATATATATAATTATAAAAAAAAAAACTCTAAAAACCATATCAAGAATTTGTCCTCTCCCTCTAGTCTCTACACTGTCAAAATTCAAGTAATGTTTCTTCTTTTCTCCCATCGTCTCTCCTGGCCTTCCCAGCTCTCCATCGCGTCTCTGAAGTTGCCGTGGATCTGTTATGCTCTCTCTCTCTCTCTCTCTCTCTCTCTCTCTCTCTCTCTCTTGTCTCTTCCCCCATCGTCTCTCTCGACCGCATCTCCGCCCCAATGGTTCTGCTCTGCTATCTCTCTCTCTCTCTCTCTCTCTCTCTCTAATCTCTCGTCTCTTTGCCCATCATCTCTTTTGGCCCTCTCTGCTGTGTCTCCGCCGCCACCGTGGGTCTGTTGCTGTCGGCTTGAGAAAGAGGGTTACTCTCAAATCTCAATCGATAATTTTAGGTATTTTTCTTCTTTTCTCTATATTTTTTTTAAATGTCAGGTTTGTTCTTGTGCTGTAATTGTTGGAGATAATTGCTAGATCTGGATTTAGATGTTGGACTTCGAGTTGTAAAGTTGGATTTGTGATTAATGAATTGGATTTTGAATCTAATCAATCGAGCTTGAATAGATTGAGATCGACCCAAACGAGCCAATCGAACCAAGCAGAGTCGAGCTTGAGCCTCAAATTCCAAGCTCGTCAAGCTCGAGCTCGATTTATTTGGTTCTAGCTCTAGTTCGAGCTTTGAAAAAACACCAAGGCTCAACTCAATTTGTTTGCATCTCTAACTCTACATATGACACCTTTTTGATGAAAACATAGACAGGTTCCAAAATAGCTATAATTCTTTCTACTAGAATCTATATATTTTTTTTATAAAGTACCTATACACTTTAATAACGGTTGGTTTCTCTGATCTAACGATTAAATTTCGATGTCATCTTTTCCCACCACAATTCAATCTCTCCTATCTCTTCTCTCTCATCTCTCCGTAATTATTCAACGTTTTTGGTTTCTGTTCTTTTTTTTTCTTCTCTTTATATCCAACTTAATCCTATACTCTCTTTTCTATTTATTTTTAATTATATAATTAAATCTTATTTGATTTTTTTTATAATTATAGTACTGATAAAAATGGATATTACATTATTAAAGTTAAAAATATAATTAAATTATATTTTATTTTTATTTTGCACACGTATCGAATATACACTTACCGTTAGTACTATATAATTTAGTAGGGTGGGGGTTGATCATAGTTCTAGTTTAGGTCTAACTCTACTATTTAGAATCCATTTGAATGGGCTTGTTTTAGAAGAAAAGTATTTATTTTTTAGAAGTTCCTTAATAATTTACTTAAAGTCCATTTAGATGGATTTTTTTTTAAAAGCATGTATTTAAAAAAAACACTTCAAAAAAAAATTGTATTATAATGGGCTTTTTAAAAAAAAAAATAGAAGTAAAAAAAAATCAAAAGATGGCGTGTTTTAGAAGTTAAATAAAACATATTTTAAAATATTCTTAATTATTGTATTTAAATGCAAAATTGCTTGATTTGGGGAAAAAAAATTCTACTTTAAAAACCACGACTCAAAAAATATATATTTTTTTGAATACATATCATTACAGATCGAATTATTACATCATATTTCGAACTAAATCATTTACAAATCAAACTATTACAATAAATTACTATTAAAGTAGGAATAAAAACTCATACATGTATCGAACCCAAAATCTTTAAAGTACTTTTTAAACCTAGCCAAACAATCTCTCTTCAAATACTTAATTCATATTTATGTATAACAATCCGGCTCATATTATTCAACAATAACTAGTATTAATTTGTCCTGTGCAAAATAACTTTTGATATTTTTAAATTAACTCATATTTGGTGGAGAAGGCAAAATTTTCATTAATAAAAAACTCGTGGTACTTAGATACATTCGCACTAACTGGTTAGAAATTGGACCTTTCATATTATTTTCCTATCACATATAGAATTTTCGAATTCCAATATACTTGCATAATAATATTGCGATTTATTCAAGGGTATTAAATTTGAAATAGCACGAACTGAAACTTGAAAGCACGCAGACTTTACAAAATCTAATTTGTTGAAAAATAATAATGTCCAACAAAATAGTTTTCAATAATATACATTTGAATATGTAAAATATTAAGAATGGAATTAACTCAAAAATTGAATAAACTGAAAAATCCCACAAAGGTAGAGGACAAATATATAAAGCACAAAATAATTAACAAATAAACTATTGGTTAATGTCACTAATCTTCCTTAAAATTTAAAGTTAGAATTATTTTATTTATTAAAATTTAAATTGTCGCATTTTCATCGTTTATGTTTAATAAGTAACACTTTAGTCGTTTTCATTGATTTTTCAGCCAACAATTATATGAAGGGTATTTTTCATTATTTTTCACCAATCAACTTTTTTTTAAGACAATTTTAAACAAAAAGTGATAAATGCCCTTTATCGAACGGACCAAAGTATTACTTATTAATAACATAAATGATCAAAATATGACAATTCAAACATTAGGAACTAAAGTTATTCTAACATTAAATTTTAGGACCATCAGTGACATTAACCCTAACTACTTTGAATAAATTTGAATAAACACTTAAAATAGAGACAAAGAAAATTGAATGGATAAAATAAGAAAAATGTTAAAGTTTTAATATTGAAAAATTAGTAAAAGTATAAATCTTAAAAAGTATTATCATCAATGTTAAGGTTGTAAATTTCGCTGAGAATAATCCTACACCAAACAAATGATGAATTTGTTGATATATAAAAGAATCTCAAAAACAGATGACAACTAATGAATTTTAAATTACGCAAAAAAGGATGTATAAAAAAAAAATAATTACTCCCGTTTTAAATTTGTTGACATATGAGTTTTAACAAATGATACCCCTATAATATTCTACATACAAATAATTGAAAAATACTTTTGTTTCTCGTTTACATTTTAAACTTAACAAATAATATTCGTACTTTTGATATAACACGTTTAATACATGTAGTAGATGTATTCCGTATAGTACTTGATGGATGATACTTCAGTTCATGAAATATTTATTATATTTATTTTAAATTTATAATATATAAAGTTTATTTATAATTAATTATACGTGCAGTAATTTTAATGTCAGTCAAATTTTCCTTGAACTTGTCTTAAAATATGCTCCATATTAAACAGATTAGACAGTGATGATTAACTACTCAAAATTGCACAATTATTATGAATAAAATTAATGATCTTAATTGCATTCATTTAATTAATTCAAGAAAATCTTAAATTTTGATAAAAGTTCTTTTTGAAGAAAGAGAGAGATTATAGAGAGAGAAAGAAAGATACATTACAGGAGAAAGATCAAAAGAATTAAAATCGAATTAATGAAAAAGAAATTATAGGAGAAAGAGTAATGTTATGTTTGGAATAAGGATTTTGGTAAAGAAAAGTATAAGGAAAATGACAATGATACAAAATAGGGTTTGTCTATTGTTAGGTAGGATAGAAAAAGTTTAATGTTAGGTACCCTTATTTTATTAGAGTACCTGTTACATGTTTTACAGGTTACGTTTACCTGTAACTTAGTATGCAGGTTGCCATAACCTGCTACTTGTTGTTTACCTATAAATTTAAATCGTATTTATATGTGTGAGGTCCATTATATTAAATCTATTTTATCCATTTATCATTTAGCTTTTTTTATTAATTTTTATTAGATATTTTTTAGCATTTGATCTATCACCAAACATAATAACATGCAGAGCATTTTATCATACAAATTTTAATAAAAAAATATTATAATTTATATTAATTTCAACAAATTTCTTATGGCAATGTGTTATTAATTTTTTT
>JAOWBU010000995.1:0-17229 GCA_026212405.1 Petrea volubilis
CTGGTACCAGTCCGAGGTCCAGAGCAGCAGCTTGGGCAGCATTAAGCAGCAACACATTGAGACCATTCCAATCAGGCCTAACTGCATTTATTTTTTTCGCAATTGTCTCAGCTACTGAAAAGATTGCATCCTTATCACTCCGTCCAAAGATCCCAGCCCCAACAATAATCACAGGGTACTTAGCATTTGATAGAGCAGAATAAAATGGATGGCGTCCCTCAGCAAGTTCACTTAGAGTTTGAGGGCCTGTGCCAAGATGTTCATGATCGTAGTTGAAATCAGCTGCAGGACCCACATAACCAACCTTAGCATTATTTGCCCGAACAGTTTTCCGAATTCTCGCGTTCACCATGGCAGCCTCTACCCTTGGCTGAGAATTAAAAATAATCAATCACAGATGCAGAAAAAGAAGTCCAAAAGAACCCAATATTTGTCCATGCTTAAAAGAACAAAACAACATTTATCCATCATGCTAAAATTCTTTCACTTCTCACTAATTGCTCAACCATAACCAAATTCACCTCTTCTCATCTGTGAGTATGCATGTGAAATGCATATTGAGGTGTTCTTTCTTTCTCTCTTACTTCCTTTTTTCCTTCAGTTTTTTTACCTTCTTTTTTTGGTGGTGCTGGTGGGGTTTTGGGAGGGGGGAGGGGGGGGGGCTAAAGATTTTGATTTATCCTCCATGCTGGATACATGCATGTCCTCTTAAGCCAACCCATCTCAATGTCTCATATAACAACTAGCTCTTAACTCTCAAATTCCGCTAATCTACAATCACCCATCACAAAAATACTTTGAAACCCACAATCACATTCATTGCTAAGGATGCATTATGAGGAGAAAAGGGAAATCTAACAATAAGTTGATAAATCGTTTAAAGCCCAGCAGATTTGACAAACTCATAACTATCAAGACCAATGAGCTAGAATGTTTACCTGTGTACCAACCAAAAGGAAGACATCTGCTTTCTCCAACCCACTGATGCTAGTATTCATAATATATCCAGAACGCAGGTCAGCATTTGGATTTGTGCCATTTCCTTCACACCAGATGTTGTTTGACCCCATCTTGTTTAAAAAATCCTTTAGTGCCATCATAGATTCAGCATCAGACAGCTTACCAGCAACCCCAACAATTTCCTCAGGTTTAACCTTGTAGATGACATCCGCTACCACTGCAAGTGCATCACGCCAGCTCACAGTCTTAAAGCGTCCATCTGCACCACGAATCATGGGATCGTTCAGCCTTTGCCTCTTCAGACCATCATAGAAGAAACGTGTCTTATCTGATATCCATTCTTCATTGATGTCCTGCATACATGCACCATGGGACATACAAAATCATGTCTCCGGAAATGGTGAAATTAAACAGTATGTTGGTAAAAGTCTCTCTACTACTGAAAACCATGACATAAGGCAACAATAAATGCAGAAAGCACAATGCTCACAAAGCAAAAACTTCCTTGGAGGAAGTTGACTGCAATGAAAAGGAAACCAAGATGAAACTATTTGCAGAGAACTTGCTTGCCATGTGCTGCACCTAAGTTTTGATATTATGGCAAAATAACAATTTCACTGAACTTCTGAGCAGTTGAATTCCATTGCAGCAGATATAAGATTCCATGTGGAAGGCTGAAGAACAAATTTTCACCTACTAGGACATATAGAAATGCCATAATTCTTAAGCGACAAGCAAAATTGCAAATTGAGCATCTTAACGTTATCAAATGCTGTTTGATCAAGCAAATCAAGTCCTCTTTATGCAAGCCCTCATCTAACAAATCTTTCAACTAGTTTATCTTTATTACAAAACTTGAGAGGAAAAGATCACCTACAGAGGTGGAATGAAGATGATCCTAGATCTTGTAACATGTAGCCATGACAGTGCGGATATCATTTTGAGACGAAGAGTCAAATCCTATGATTATTGCGAAAAAGATCAAATTACCTCATTCAATCGTGGCACAATCCGCATGACCTCAGGTCCTCTACTATCAATGCGAATATTTGAACCAACTGAATCCGTGACATCAATGCTCTCGGTTCCCTTGAGCTCCCAGTTACGGGCTTTAAAGGCAAAAGGCTTTGAGGTCAGAGCGCCTACTGGACAAATATCAATCACATTCCCTGACAGTTCACTTGTCATAAGTTTCTCCACATAAGTACCGATTTCTTCTCCACTGCCACGACCCAACATGCCCAGATCCTCAACACCAGCTACTTCTGTAGCAAACCTCACACACCTATTTGGCAATGATGCCCATATCAAAACATAGTTCGGTGCAATCAATACTGATTTTAATTGCGCACAAGTCCTTTCATACCAGAATAAATAATTCTCATACGCCAGATATAATTATCCAGAAATAGACCAGCAGGTAGGAGAAGCAAAAAAACAACAATACTCAAGAAAACGACAATATTTCTTTCAATCAAACAACATCACCTAGATAGTCCAACAACTTTAATTTTCATATATCTTTTTTAATTTCTTTACAATTTCCATATAGGCCAAAGTGTCCACTATATGAGTTATCAAACATGAATGCAAGGGGCCATGTTTTACAAATAGAGCATAGCAGAATAAGTTTATGAAAATAGAGGAAGTCCTATTTTAGACAGCTTTCGACAGAATTTCATTATAACAGCTTCCAATTAACAACTACAGCAGGTCTGGAGATGTCCCGTCTAAAACAGGTAATGAAAGTAGATAATTAACTATTTTCAGGCACCAGCCTAAGCCTCATGCCCAATAATTCAAGCAAAAGGTTTATCCAGAAAACCTACTGATCAGCTCAATCTCTTGTTTAGGTTTCTTGATTCGTGTCAATGAAAATGATAAAACATCAATGAAGACTAATTTGCATATTTAGCCTGGCTCAAATAAGATGCTGCAATAAGCAATTTATAGTTATCCATTTCAGGGTTAAATGAAATTTGGCTCCTACCACTTGATACAATATACAAAGGAATTTTACAACCCTGGAGCGCGTAGATAATGAAGCTCAAGACATTATACTTAAACTGATAAGCAAAGCACAGGATGAGTAATTAGATTTGCACCTTGTGCATTGAATACATCTAGTCATCACTGTCTTGACCAATGGACCCAGGTTCTTATCAACTACTGATCTCTTCATTTCAGTAAAACGACCTCGATCAGAACCAAAAGCCATAGACTGATCCTGAAGATCACATTCTCCACCCTGATCACAAATTGGGCAGTCCAGCGGATGATTCATCAAGAGAAACTCCATCACCCCTTCTCTGGCCTTCTTTGCAAGAGGTGTATCAGTCTTGATTTTCATTCCTGGGCACAGATATTGGGAAAATAATAATAAGAACCCAAGATCACCAGGAAAGATGATCAAAGAAAGAAAGTACATGCTGACAATTTTTGCGCCCAATTGAAAGGAGGATAAGCAAATCAAACAGATACTCCATACCCAAAATACATACACCCTAGCATCCTAAGCATTATGCAAATCATCCGTCCAAAGAAAGATCTTTCCCTACAAAAGTTCACAGACTAACACCAAGAAACGTCTCTATTGACATATGGCAGGCAGAACGCTAGGCATCATTGTACGCCCATCTCCCTTTGTGATAACTGATAAAAACAACAAATTTAGAAAGGCCTCATCTTTTAGTACTACAAAGCTCAGGTTACCAATATGCATACCAACAGAATCACTTAAGAAAAGACCAAGAATTGTTCCTTCAAACAAGGAACCAATCCCATTAAATAACTAATAAAAACTTAAATTTAGAAAGGCTTCATCTTTTAGTACCACAGAGCTCAGATCACCAATATGTATGCCAACACTATCACTTAATAAAAGACCACGAATTGTTCCTTCAACACAACCTTAATGTCCTGATTAATTTGTTAGCACAGTATAAAACATATTTCCTTATATTGATCGAAAGTACTATCAACTTCAAAAATTCAAGGTTATTTTTTCATATTCACATCATAAAGCATCAAACTCAACAATTTAGACAACATCCAGTGTCAGTAAAGTAAGAGGAACCAAGAAAACCGCAAAATTCAGCATCAAGGTAAATCAAACAATTCCACTAACCCCAGAGGCCAACGATCCTTGTCGACATTCAAAACACAAACTCGGCAACATACCTGGGAGCGCGGGCATGGCGCAGGACGCGACCGGCTTGGGGGATTTCTCGACCTCGACAAGGCACATGCGGCAGTTGCCGGCGATCGAGAGGCGGCTGTGATAACAGAACCTCGGGATATCAACGCCGGCGATCTCGCAGGCCTGAAGCACCGTCATTCCCTTAGGGATTTTGACCGGGTAACCATCGACAAACACCTCGATGGCGTCATCCGGATTGGGGAAATGCACTCGGGCGCCGGCCACAGGGGTTCTCTTGGGAAGATCAGGCTCGGGCTGGGCCTCCGCGGCAGCTGCTTCGGAGTTGTGAAGCTCCGGCGTGGTGACGATGGCGCGGCGGAGGAGGTGATGGGATTTGGGGGCGGCAAGCCCAGATGATCGGAAAAGGGCCCGAGAAGCGAGTTGACCCAGTCCCATTGCAGTAATTTCACAAGATCAAGGCCCCGTATAGAAGGGAGAAACCGAGGTTCAGAAGTTGGGCGAGTGTAGGGTGTGTGTGTGTGTTGTGTACTTGTGTTCACCACAATTTCATCTTGGGAATGAGGGGCTCCATATTGATATATGGGTGAAGTGAAATGGGTACGGGTAGTCGGTTTGACCCGGTTACTTCACAAACCTAATCGGTTTTGGGAAGAAATGTCAGACTCCAATGAGTCGGTTATTGTTGTTAATTTGTTGTGAAAATGTTTATCATTTGCATTTAATACAAATTAAACATTACTAATTTACTAGCAATGGTCCACATTCAATGTCTACAAATAACAAAATATATATTTTTTGATATATATATACATATATAATAACAAATATAAACAATGATTTATTAAACTGAAAAATGAAATACACAACAATTGTAAACTCGAGAATAAAATATTGTATAAAAAGATTATGATGAAAAATGATGTTGTAGTTACGTAGCCTATGATAAATAGAAGTTAAATCAAGTTATATATATATATATATATATATATATATATATTTTAAAGAAATGTGATAGATTAAAATTAGTTATAGATATTAAAATAATTCTTTTTAATTATAAGAGAGTATAAATACTAAGATATTTTTTTCCCAAATAGTATTTTGCAAAAATTTAGGTTTAATTGCATTTAACTCCCCTACATTATATTTAATTGTAAAAAAGAATACTTTTTTTTTTAAATATTGGAAGAACTTAAAAAGTTGCAATGAATATATTCAAACAAAAGATGAGTTTATCCTTCTATGTAATATCACTTATTCTCAATATTCATCAATTATTTTGAAACTAAATTTCAATTTGTAGTTAGCTACGACTCTACATAGTAGAATCGGATTTCTCATTTCATGTTTTTTTGACACGATCTTGCCCCGCGAAACAAAATTGTTGACTTAGAGGGTGTTTGGCTAAGCTTATTTGAAACATCTTATAAGCTCATACATTTTATAAGATATTTTAGGAGCTTATAAGATGTTGGATCTTATTTTAAAAATAAGTTATTAAAGTGTTTGGATAAATAGAAAGGGGTATAACTTATAAGATATTAGTAATAGCAATATTGTAATTAATTTGATTGAAAATAAAGGAGTTTAGTAGATTTTAAAAAATAAGTTGTCATTTCCTTGCTTTTTTAAAAAGAATTTATAAGCTCTTAAATATCTTATTTGATGAGCTTATAAGCTCCTCCTCAAAAAATTTTACCAAATACTTTACACCATCTTATAAGCTCTCAAATATCTTATAAGATGTATTGATGAGCTTATAAGCTTAGCCAAACACCCTGTTATTGTTAACAACCAATCATCCTTGGCGGTTCAATTTTTCGCCATCATAAACTAAAACCACCATCACCTGTTGAGCGAAACACTAAATTAAATTTACTTTTAGTTCCGTTTTAACCAAATCTCTACCTTTAATATCCAAACCTAGCCCCCCATCCAAATTACTCCACACGCCACCACACTTCCATGGCAACTACAATTTTCACCACCATTGGCAAGCTCAAATGCGAGCAAGCGTAATGAGTTGAGGATTTCCGTTGGGTTGGAGTGTTGAAGAAGATGAGTAAAAATAAAAGAAGACAGGTAAACAAAAAAAGGAAAAAAAAAAAACAGAAAGGAACACTTATTTGGTACATTTCAAGTGGGAAAATACTTAAATACACTTAGGTGTATCAAATTCCAAAAGGTGTCGATGAAAATATGTTAGTATAATATAAGATTCACTGCTTATATGTATATAAGCACCCTTGGGTGTTTGACATTGGGTGTATAAAAGCATTTTCCATTTTGAGTGTAACCGGAATTGAAGGGCAAAACTATCAAATTAATATTTAAAATAAAATTGGATTTGAACGGCAAAACTATCAAATTAATATTTGAAGTTTTACTTTAGTCCCTAAAACAAAATAGGCCTTCATTATCAATTTAAGTATTATCTTATTTTTCACTTTAGTCCTTAGACATCAATTTTTAACTATAAAATGTGCGACTCCCAATCCCCGGTTTTCCTCCCCTTGAGTCAATCCTGCTCTCATAGTCGCAAGCAACTTGATAAAATCAGTCCAAAACAATATATCAACGAACTCCACATTTAAATATTGTGCTTCTATGACAATTTGCCAACTAAGTTTAAACAAAGATGCAGCTCAAAAAATGCTACATCCAAAAATTACACAAGAATCTGAGCGATTCTTCTTTCACTTTGGGCATTGCCAGATTATGCTTTCTTTACACGTTCCAATTTCATGTTTCCTGTTTCCTGTTGGCAATACCGCTAGTTGGTAACAGATACCATGAGTTCAAATTACCCACAGCTAATGGGCTATTTCAGCAGACAAGACTCACCAAAACATGCTACCACCACTAGAATAGAATATTTTAGTCCTGCTTCAAGGCCTTTCTAATTACAGTTCTAGCTATCGCTATTGCAATGTAAGCCAAGACCGTGACACCAATACCCAACAGCAAAATTAGGTTGTCATACGTGGCGTTTTCGACAGTGTACACTCTGACCTGTATTGCATCCCAATTACTCTCTGTCCAAACAGGGTCGAATGCTCCCATGATATCTGAAGAGTTGTGAGGTAGCACAGTCCAACCCTCTGATTCATACTTCAAGCGAGTTGAATATGCAGGAACAAACCTGAGATATATAGGGAGTTAATCGCACAGAAGGTCTACAAATAACTTGTCTAATAAAATCATGCAGACCAAGTAGAATAAGAGAACAGAAAAAGATAACTCTACAGGTTTTCGTTGGGCATATCACATATGAAGATAACCAGGACCACTCTACTCGTTTTCTCGCATTACACAGATTGGCATCATTTATTCATCAGTATACCACATTAAGATCTCATCTACTGTTGCTTGAATATACATAGTAAATGCTTACGTGCTAAGTACGTGCTTTATTGAATCTGTCACTGCAATTCTATTATCAAGCTATAGCTGACAACTATTAAATACCTGGTCATGGAGAGAACACAGACACCTTTCCCATCAACCTCTTGTCTGATGCACAATTCACCAACACCGCTGCATTCTTTTGAGCATGAAGAGCTTATATTTTTTGACTGGATTGATGTCTTGTCTGCTAGGAAGTTCCACACAAACCTTGAAATATCCCCAGCATAAGCGGGATAAGATGAAGAAGATGGTTCTCCCAAAAGGACACCTACATAATGGCTTGGGCAAGTTGTTGAAGGAGAAATATAGTGCTGCACGAGCCCGCATGATAACCCAGGTTCACAATCTAATAGGCAACCAAGAAGTTCTTCAACCAAAGAGGCATTGATTTTTATATTATTCATAGCCACAGGATTTTTGCCACCAGCAAGGGTGTATAGAGTACGAGCAACAAGAGAAGCAGCTGCTACAATGGATGAAGAGTTTATATTTGCTGCATCAAAGCAACATATGCGCTCTTTATCAAAAATCAATACAGATTATTCAACCCTTGCGCATACTGTATATACAGTATGGGGAACTGAACAAGGCAAATTTAGCAATAAAAGAATTTGACTTCACTAACATAGGTCATCAAGATGACTGTGGTAGAACTCGTTGGTAAAAGCAGAATCAAAGTCTTCCAAGACAAGGCCAGAAATATGTGGCATCTGCAACATTCATTTGGAGAGCGCACGGTTCAGCAACCCTGTGTTATAAATGATACCCAAAAGTACTCCATCCAAAAACTCTTAACAGCGAATTAGGTTCACACATATTAGGCCAGACTATAATGTATGGATGAGTTAATCAAGATCAGCAATCCCCCAATTATTTAATCCAGATCTTCTGAAATTATATATGTTTGAATTGGATAGAGTTTTGGATAAATTTTCAAATGTGAGATAAAGCTTAGTACAGGTGGTTTTTGTAGATAAGAGAAGTAAATGTATGAATAACCAGTGTAGCATGATCAGGAATTTAAGGGCCTGGTTTATCATACCGTAATTTCCACAGGTGCCTAATTATGTGTACTAAATAATGAGTAATTATATGATTTACATGGGAGACATGCAAACACACCTACAACCACAAACCCAGCTAGATACTTGAATTTAGGCATGCCCCTGTATGCAAAAGATCTTGTATCATTTATTCTTACAAAAAAATAAACCTTTTCTTATCTAAATAAGTACGGGACACTTCCATGTGACAAAAATAGAAAATAAAAATAAGATGGTATTTTACTAATGTCAAAGTCACCAATTGATATGGTGAACAAATTTTAGTGCAAAAGGAGATGCATATCCTTATTGTTAGTATCACACGTCCCAACAATATTATGTATTCTCAGATTTTCAGACCAATCATGGACTGGGAGTTAATTTGTTCACAAAAATGTAACAGAAAAGTTGATGTGTTAAACAAATTATTTTATGTGTTTCACCTTAGTGCACATTAGTACCCCTACCCAAATGCACAGTGAGAATATAATACACAATAATAAAGAAAGGTGTTGTCATAGTACCATGA
The DNA here is from genome assembly GCA_026212405.1 of Petrea volubilis. Classification (NCBI taxonomy): domain Eukaryota; kingdom Viridiplantae; phylum Streptophyta; class Magnoliopsida; order Lamiales; family Verbenaceae; genus Petrea; species Petrea volubilis. Next base: position 9,101 of record JAOWBU010000995.1, read on the forward strand.
AAAATCCACTGACTTGGACAACTGCTAAAATTAAGAGATAGCCAACCAAACAGTAGAAGCTTGCATGGCAAGCGAACGGTGGATAGAAGCCATCCTTTCTACTGTTACCTTTCATGATTTGTCATGATCTATTTACTACTTCAAGTGAAAGTTCTTACCTTTTGAGGGTCCAACACAAAAGTTAGAAGGCACTCTAGTATTGAAGTCAAAGCAGTATCATATTTTCTAAACGAGAAACCAAATTCACCTTTTCAATTTTCAGCAGATATTATTTCTTTCCTATAAAACAGAAACCGCCAGTGCTCTTATTAAACTTAATCCTCAGAGCTGTTTATTGATGCTAGCATGTTCCTATAAAAACTAATAGCGAAAATGATAACTTAAGTCTGGTGGAACTTTGTTCAGGGTGTATATTTTTAACCTACAACCGAAGTGATTGCAGAAGCAAGATTGCAAACTTTTGTTCAATAAGTAGAAGTATTCCAAGTACTGTGACAAAGGCTGAAGAACAAATATGTACACCTATATTTTAACCTTTATAGAAGGAAAAGCTTCAATATTTTCTCCATATACACAATACAGCGAGGATACGTCCAAAATAGTACAACACACTTGCACTGATATTCCTGATCAAAGACATGATTCAAGTTTTCGGGCTGCTATCATTGCAAATTGTTGACAACGTGACACATCCAATACAGACAACATACAAAGACATTGTCATCCCCGCACCTCTCAAACACGTCTTCTTATGCTCAAGAAGTATATTTTGGACCCTCTGTTGCTAGGGCCTAGATCTAAAGAAAGTAGGTTTTCCAGGATGGCCAATTCAATGACGACCAGTTAATACAAATGGAGTGGACTAATTTTCTTGTAACACCAGTAGCACAAGCTGTAATTGTTTTCCGTAGTACAGATATATCATAAACTAATTCTGCTTTCTGAAAATGTCGTAATTATCTGCAATTAGTAAGGAGAATTTTTTCTTCCATCTTTGGGCATATTTTCTCATGTCAAGCTTCATGTGGCAATAACAATAAAAAATGTCCACGTATTCTTTTTTAGGCCCTTTTCATTGGGTGATTCTTTGAAATCGTTCTAAGGAAATTGCAATGGTTCCATTAAGAATTATGTCGTTTCAGGCTACTGGAAAGTTATCTAAGTACGTTAGTCTCAATCATGTACTAGCGTCATCTATGCTTATCACCATTCAAGAGAACCATATTACCAACTGAAACCAAAGCAAGGAAGAAGCAGAAGAAATATATTTAGAATCTACGTTTGTAGATATTAAATTATTTACTTATGTTTTTCCCCTCGCCTCCTTTCTCTCCGTTTTTGTTATATTTGCTTACATGGTACCCAAACGGTGAGGATTGCTAGGAACTTCATATTGATGCCATAAGGCCCACAATGAAGCTGAATAGTTGAACTTAAGAGCCCTGACCTTTCTCAGAAATGTCATCAATGAGGATGGAGGCACCCCAGGATTTGATTTGCTTGCTGTTTTGACCATAATGCTTTCAGTTATCAAGGAATCTTGTGCACGTTGTAGCGCTTCTAATGATCCATTCACAGAGAATGCAGCCTGAGAAATTTATAGAGTAAGTTTGATTGCAAGGTGTTCTTAACTTCAAATTCATAATATTACATCATATCCTAACCAATATATACGTATAATTACATCAAGGGTATTAAGAAAAAGTTGTTAAATTAGATAAAGGCCTGGGAGAATGCAGTTCCATGTGACTAGGTTAACTTCCTGCAGCAGGCAATGCCTTACCCCCGCAGTATGAGCAAAAAATGTTTTGGTGCCTTGGGGAAAGCTCTTTCCAATAGATCCAATTTCCATTACCTACATTAAAACCATAACTTCAGCAATACACACATATTTATTCACCCAGATAAACCCAAATTACACTCAAGACAATCTTTCAATATCTGGAAAATAATAAACAGTAGTTGTTTCTTTAACTTTCATTTAAAAAGACATGCAGATATTAAATCCTAAAAAAGAGTGCAAGGACAACTCTTACATTGGATCAGACTAAAATCAAGCAGGATAACACTGAAAGATACAGGTAAAGAATCTAAATTCTCCTCTGGGCTAAGGTCAGCCATGATAATAGTCATGTAGAGTGGAACATCAACCCAACTCATTTCAATCTACACTACACGTTCAACTAGATTTTCCACTCTTTACCCAACTGTCATGCAATTTTGCTCAGGGAACCTGATTCCACTTTCTAATCAAAGTATCACATTTGAGAAACACCATTGATAGTGTAGAAGGTAAGTAGATCAGATAAGACTCATGTGACATCTCTCTAATATTTTTACCAAAACAAAAGATGACGGAATACGATTCCTAATACAGAGAAATCCAAGAAACGCCTCTATTATCAACAAAAAATTTCTTACTTTTTTCGATATACTGATAAATCTCAACATCTTGAGAGAGAGTTTCACAAAAATAAAATTAAAGAAACACATCCAGAATGTGGGTAAGAACATTGCAGTTAGGAATAGTGAAATCGAATCTATCCAAGAAAGACAATTAAGCAGAAAAAACTTCAACTTAACAGGAGAAGTTCAGGATGAAAAAAATGTTAAGAACATGACGAACTGACTCTTTTAGGAATAAACAACTGAAAATTCAAGGGATTTATTGTCAGAGCCCCAAAAATCCTAGCAGAATTTTCCAATTCCATAATTCAGTGAAGGTCATTTTGGTATTCCATCTATCTCCATAAATCAATCTAAAATAAAGTGGCTCAAAGAGAATTACCAAATCAATCATCGCCAGGTCGAGCCCTTTAGTGGTGTCTGACTGTTGATCAGATTCTAGAAGAAATCTGCGGCTACCAAGGTAGCCCCAGGCTTCTCCGGTTAAAACCACATAAACAAGCTGAAGCATGGAAACATGTAAAATAAATCTTTACATAAAGCTCAGAAACATTAGAAAATGACAACAATAAAAGGTGTGATATCTTAACTACGCAACAGTGGAAAGTTACTTGTAAAAGAAAAAAAAATTTTATTAACAGGCAATGGGACTATGACCTATATAAGCAGTTGACAACATCATGTTACAACGATAGTCACAAACTCTCTGGTAGTAAATGAGCTGTGACTATCGACAAGCAAATAAGTGCTCACACAAAGACAAACCTGTTTATCAAGTTCTCCCAATCCATCAAGGCGAGAAAGAGCATCAACTACAGCAAGTAAGGCGATTAACCCCTACAAATTAATTTAAACATTAGTAAAGAGTATTAACATGAAATTGACTCCTAATTTGAAAATGAGATGATCCTCAGCCAGGTAAATAACAACTTAGAATCACACTGAAGGTAACTTACAGATATAGGGGACTCCGCGCCAAGGCTTTTATCACGGAAAAAAGATACAGAGTCCATTGATGTCATGGCCAGTACAATGGGTTTCGCCTTTACTGATGACGAAATATTAATTGGTGGAAGCGCCGACCAAACACTGCCCTTCAAATTAAAGATACACAGTTCAAAAACTAAGGTTAGGCCTTGCGGCATTCTGAATACCAGATAATAAACAATGGACGACATGAGACTATAACTCACACCAGCCGAACAGCACAAACCGGAAAGATGCTAAAAATGGTGTCATTTGGTACAAAAATCCAAGAATTGCACAGAAAGCAGCCCTCCAAAGAAGCTATTGCTACGTACGTCACCACACAACTTAGACAATATACATATTGCAGCCCATCAAACTATTGCAAGGTTTACAAGGCCTAACTTTGAGCAGTAAATTTCAGGCTGGGTTACTATCAACAATCTAAAGAAGAGAAGTACTTCTAAGAAATTCGAAAAAATAGAACAAAAAATCGCTGCAAAAGATTTACAGCTTCCTCCAGCCAAGACTGAAGTTCCCCGTAATACCGGCACTGATTTGTTTTAGGTAAGAGGTGAAAAAGGAGTATGTACTGAAAGTTCATGTCGAACTCCAAAGTTAGTGACCAAGACTCACTCATAGACTCTTTCCAGGAAGTGTAGTTCTGAGAAAAAACTGCCTACTTTAAGAAAGATGAAATCAACATTTCAATGACCCATTCCATAAACATATCCAGGATTCACTCTGTTAAGACCACACTGCACAGACACAACCTGCCCACCATTTCATACCAGTCCCCTATAACAATTTCAAACTTAAAAGTTGTAGCTAAATAACTATTTGTTTCATGTCTAATTTCATTCTTCATGCAATAATATTGAGATGTTAGTAACAACATTCTTAAAGTTAAATATGGAGTAAACTATCTTACAAGCATCTAATATCATCTTAGGACCCATTTGGATAGGCTTTTTGCAAGAGAAAAACCTTTATTTTTTTGGGGCAAAAAACAATTCAATGAAAAAAATCAGTGTTTGTTTGGGTTTTTTAAAAAAATGCAGAAACCAGAGAAAAAACCCAAAAGTGGCCTTTTTTTAAGCTGTCAAAAGTAGCCTCCAACTAGAAGCACCTTTTAAAGCATTTTTAAACTATTGCGTCCAAACGTGAAACAACTTGACTTCAAAGAAAAAGCTCTACTATAGAAAGCAGGTCTCGAAGGGCACTTTTTTTTAAAGCCTATCAAAACAGGCCTTTAGTATCATTACACGAAGCCCCCATACTTGGATCCAATGTTAATACAGTTTTAGTCAAATCCTTTGTCCTAGAGTTTGCTATTTGCTTGTCCAAGCAGTTTACATGTACCTAACATCTATCCTCATTGAAGCAAAAAATGGATCCAAGCAATGACGAAAATACACGAGGACCTTGCCAACAGATGGAGTACCCTAAAAACATAAAATAGCAGATGTCGACCCCTAAATTTCAGACACCATCTCCCGCAAGCTGAAAACTCAAATTCCAGAGTATATATCTACCATTTAATACGATCTTCAGTGTGTACACTTCAATATAAACGAAACTTGGATAATAGCTTAAACAATTAAACAAAAAACCATCGATGAAATGTCTAACTCCTATCATTAATATGCATCATGAATTTATGTTGCAATTTTCGTAAAACAGTGGCATACATCAAAAAATATTTTCTCAAAACATTGGTAATAAGTTCTCATACAAAATTGAAATAGACACATGAAACTAACCTGTATCCACCCAGAGGAAGACAAAATCCTTCTTTCAGACAAGAGTCTGAATCACGAGTACCAAATTTTGTAGTCTGTTTGAATAAAAAAAATAGCATGCGCATTAATCAGCAAATAATATTCTCTACAGTCTGGATTATATTATAATACAGACGAAGTTAACTTTTAAATTTTCTCTTTCAAAATTTGTTACCTGCATAACTAGATCAAACTCCGCAACAACCTCCACACGAGACGTCTTGCTCTTCTCATTCGTTAAGGCAGCCTATAAGTATAAGAAATTTTTTCATGTGCAAACTTGGGTAACAGAAAATCTACAAAAACAATGGCTATCACAAACTCAAACTGAAAGAGTAACATATTGTATTTCTCATCAACAAAAACACAAAACTATTGTACCATAATAAGTTATCTCAGACCCTTATCCTTAAATAAACTACGTAATAGAGATTCAGCAGAGGCACACCTTTCACAAAAAGGATAACCCAAAATAAGAGAAGTGAAATAATGGATACATATGCATAATTTGCCAAAAACAAAAAAGAAAAAAAAAAGGAAAGAAAAGAAAAGAAACCTTTGATTTTGGAAACTGGCAAAGAAAACCCCTGTGACTAAAAGAAAAAGGAAAAAAACAGACAGAGAAGAAAGAAAAAAAAAGGCCACATAGGCACCTTATGTTTCTAAGAAGATAAATGAAAATAAAGGAGACAATTCAAAGAACGAGTCACATGAGTACTTTGGTGAGAATATGAATCAATTTTCAGCTGTAAAAATGTGTTTATACAGATTTAATACTAACAATTGATTTCAGTTGATTGGGATCAACTGCATAATTAACTTGATAACAATTTATGGTTAGATTTTAATTGATTGAGATATCTAACATGGTTATCAACCGTCAACATCTAACCTTATTGGATCTACGGGTCCACATCTACTTCTCATTAAATATATATAAACAAATATGATATCTATATATATATTGAATATAGGGCTGTAAATGGATAACCGAAAATCCATTTACTGTTCGCATCCGTATCCATTTTAGGATATATTATCCGTATCCGTATAAAGCGGATATTATCCATATCTGATTACAAGTATCCGAATAATAAACGGATACGAATATGGTAATTGCATATCCGCACCGTTTACTATCAGCTGCGAATATGTATCAAACGGATATATTCGTTTAATACATCTGTTATCCGTATCCGATAAATAACACTAAAAAATTATTATTATTATTAGTAGTAGTAGTAGAAGAAATAGTGAGGTGTGTGTGTGTGTGTGTATTTATATATTATAATGTCTTCTTATAAGTAAAATAGAAAAAATCTAATTGACTCATATTTTCATAATTTACAACATAAAAATATAAGTAAATATATTAACTTTACTTATATTAATGAGCATATACTATGCTTCAATATGTATATATATACATATACATATATATATATAATTTCAATTAGAGTAGTTATATATATTTTATTTGATTTTTTTTTATTTATATAAATAGAGTCGAATATTCGGATAAACAGATTTGGATATTCAATCGGATATTTGGATAATTATAAGCGAAAACGGATATTCGGATATCCATTAGTTTGTCAAATTTTCAGAAATACTAAATGGATTCGGATATATCCGAATTCGCAAAATATCCGTCAGATTCGAATTCGGATATGATGTTTTGAATGTTCGTCGGATTCGGATACGGATATCGGAAAACTTAATCGGATACGGATATCGGAAAACTTAATCGGATACTGCATATCCACTCCGTTTAATATCCGTTTATAGCCCTAATTGAATATATATAAACAAAAAATATATGATATATATATATAGAACTGTGCGTGCACACAAGCACACACACACACATAAAATACATGGGGAAAGCAGGAAGGGGGATGGAACATGGAGAGCTAGGGGTGTGCAACAGGGGCTGTGGGGGCGGCAGTAGGGTGGGGTGGGGTTGCTGTGTGTGCAGGTGTGGCAAAGGGATGAGATGCTTGTGAGCAAGATGGCTAGGTGCATTGGAGTGGAATGAGAATGGTTTGGGTGGTGGGTCAGAGGAGAAGCAGAGAAGAAAAAAGGAAGAGGGGGAAGGGGGAAGGGGGGGCTATGTATGATTCTGGAAAAAGGTAAATTGTGTAAGGGTATTTTGCATATTTTACACTAAAATTCATAATGAATTTCAGTAGGGAGGCAGTGTGCATCTCCTCCGAAAGCATGACAGACTATTTGGGATTCTTTTCCTATCAAAATGGGTCTTTTAGCCACATCCATGATATCTTAGAGGTTTTTTATGTAATTTACCCCACAGATGCGCACATGTTCATTATATGATCCAAGGAAAGTAGCCTAAAATATTATCAGTCTCAAATGGGTAATCTTTTCTTCCAAGTAATAACTTTAATTTTCAGTTTAAAAAAAAGAAAGAAAAAGAAAAAGAAAAAAAGAACTAACTCCATAATTAACCAAAAGCAAAATCATGGCGAGGGGATAATGTCTACCACACAACTACCTGTTGCAAGACTGATGTGCTAGTCGGAGAGAGCAAGAAGACTGGAAAATTATAAGCCTTCCACATGACTCCAGATCCCTGCATTGGGGAAACAATGATACATGGCTTACAAAACAGAAATGCTAGATGTTACAGAGGGAAACATAAAAGTAATACTGCTGTATACATGTTGGCATATATGCAACTTCACACGGCAATGTTTTAGTTATACTGTAATACTTGTTAGTTTCAAATTAGTTCCTTCCCTTTTCCAGGATATATATATTCTTAACCACATTTCACTAAAAATCTGAGCACCATACCTAAAGCTATTGCATTTCATGAAAGCCAGTATACTAAAAAGAAACAAAACTTAATGCAGTTAACACCTCAAGTGCTGGGTGACATCCAGACTCTCAAACAGATTGCCTGAGACAGATGCAACCATTAGAGCAGCAACCCAAAGGGGTTCCAGGAAACTC
>JAOWBU010000996.1:0-17168 GCA_026212405.1 Petrea volubilis
ATTAACACAACTCTTGTGCACAAGAGGCCAAGAGATCCGTATGTGATCATGAAAGTACACACATAGCATTTTTTTTGCACGTTTGTTTTGCTTTCCGAAAGAAGATTACAATATTTCAGTGAGTTGGATTGTAGGAAGACCCAAACAACTGTTTATCAAAAACATAGGTCTCTACAAAGTCGTAATACCATGTATGGGGGCTGACGTCTGCCCAATGCCAAAAAATCAAGGAAGTTGGTGACTTGATGACAAGGGAGGCAATGAATGGTGACTGTAACTATAATGGTCCTAAGGTGGCTAATTTCCTTGTTGGATAAATTTCGATCTGCATGAAAGGCACAATGATCTGGGTACTGTCTCGGAAAGAGGCTCGGTGAAATAGACATATCTGTGAATATGCGCACTACCTGCACGCGGACAAAAATACCCTATGAAGGTTGATTGTTCCTTTACATAAATTAAATATTAAAAAGTGAACACCATATAAGTTTTAATCAAGGAACTCATATAAAATAAATTCATCGAATATCACTTTTGAGTGACTTTGGTTATACTTTAATTTTTAGTTTAGGACAAAATTAAGAGAGACTTACCTCTGCGCTCCTTAAATAACTAAATAAGGTCTAATTGTCACTTGACTCTCCTCTCTTGTTTCATTACCGTTATCCCCCTTGAAGACTATTTTTTGTAAATAATTATGCTTTATGTTAGTTGCCTTTAGGTTTTTTTTTTCCTGCAATGCTATTAAAATTTTTATATAACCCCCAAAATATCCCATTCGCAATGCTAACGCTCAGAGGGTAAAATGTAATATTTTCAAAATTGAGGGGGCAAAATGTAAATTTTCTTTTTTCTTTTAGTGAAAAGTAATAGACAACTAACTGGAAATATTTTTTACACCCCAAATACACATTAAGATACACACACACACACACTCCCCCAATTAACCACTGAAGTTCCATTAAAACCCAAAAATTGACTTAAAAGAGTTATTTTACCTAGGGCGGTGATAGAGTGAGATGAGATGTGGTTTCTGGCAAAATTAGTGCTAGTCCAATCAGCCTAGGGTGAAGTCGATGGGTTAGGATGGAGTAGTTAATTATGGCCTAAGTTTAGGAAGATAACAACAATTAAGGATTGATAAGTGTGTTTTTTCAAAACAGTTAATTTGGGGACTAGTATGGACTTAACCAAGCACGCTTGGTGTTGGTGTTGGGCTACCCTAGCAATGATTGCAACACTAAAGTACGGATCAAAGCAGAAAATGGCACGGTGAGGGTGTTCTGCCTTTTTTTCTTAAAGAAAGAAAAATAAAATTACGACTACACCCCGTCAGATTAAGTATAATTATAGAGTACCCCCCTCATTATTATTTATTTACTTATTTATTTTTATTTATAGTAATTAGATCTTACTTTAGGGAGCGTAGACGTAATCCTCCTCGAAAGTTGCTAGGCTATTATGTGTTTATGCCTCCAGCCCATTGGGAAATGCATGACAACTTGTACGCACAGAAGGTGTCACACTACATATACAAATCTAGCATGTAAACAAGCTCCTAATACATCAAATACGCCGCTCTTACAAATGTAAATAATACAAATATTTATATCTGATGACCTATTAATAAATATCTGGAGAACAAGCAAACAAGCAGGACTGCATGTGCCCGTGAAAACTTGCATCTAATGCGCACCGGAAATTCTTGACTACATTTCCTGCAACGGACTTTACCTCCAAAAACTGTATCCAGCTACTTAAGGCTCTAAATACCCAACACGATGATCCCTCCTGTGACGATGGATGTCACCATAATGATGCAACAGATAAAGGGCTGCACAATGCTAGTCGACATGGAAACTGAGGCAGTGTTGGTAATAGGAGGGCTTTCACCAAAGCCCGTGGGGGCGCCACCCAGCCCGAAAACAGGGTTGCTTGAGTTCAACATGTTCGGACTTGGAGGAGCACCTGAACTGCTGCTGAAGTTAAAAGAAGAAAAAAAAGAAAATGCTATTAATACTCGATGAATGAGATGCTTAAGAGGTTAAATGGTTGGAAAATTGGTCTGAAATGTTAGGATTAATTACAAAACCACCCTGAGGTTTGGCACATTTCACAAAACCTTTTGTGGTATGAAAAATTACAAATACCTCCGTAATGTTTGATTCCATGTTACATGTCCCACCTGCAGGTCGGAGGCATTTGAGACATCAAACCAAAGGGGTACTCGTAATTTTTCATATTATATTGGGTTTTGTGGAAATGAGTCCTAACTTCAGGAGGTCTTTGGCAATTAACCCTAAATCTTAATATACCCTGTTGGTGCTGCTCCACTTGAAGATGTGCTTGGAGTTGGAGTTGTTGTTGTTGGAGTTGGAGTTGCGGTTGTTGGTGATGGAGTCATCGTTGTTGGTGATGGATTTGTGATTGCTGGGGATGCTGAGGACGACCGTGTTGTAAAAGTGCAAGAACCAGAGCCTGCATGCAAGTCAACCATGTAAATGATCACAAAATAAGGACTGAAAATTACTATTACAAATGAAACTATCAAGTAATCTTGGAGCTCACTTGGATTGGCATTGGTTATTACAGCAACACCCCCAAAGTCACAGCTCGTCTGCACCGGATTCTTCTGGTAATAGCTATTGAACGCATACGAAGCATGATTCTGTAGAGTGTTGGGATTGTAACAGCTGGCGCCCTGCTGGATGGCCGAACAATCCGCTCCACCAATCCCACAAGCGAAATCCAATGCCACCTGAATGCCCTTCTCCGGTGCACCGCTCTTTGCCACGCACCAGCTCTGCCCCCCGCCTGTTGGAGTGGTGGGAGGAGAAGTTGTTACCGGTTGGCCTGGCCCAGGATTGTTGGTTACCGGTGCCGGGGGATTAGTTGTGGGATTTGTGGCAGGAGTGCTCCCTGGTTGGCCCGGCCCGGGATTAGTGGTGGGATTTGTGGCAGGGGTTGTGGGGGAAACTGAGATGGGAGTGGTGGTGGGAGTTGGGGTTACAGTAACGATTCCTGGGCTTGAAGTATCCGGTGGGATGGTAGCCGTGACCGGAGTAGTTACTGAATTTCTAGTCAAGGTGGTTGTGGGGGAATTGATCAACTCATGATCAATATCCTTAATTGGAGAGACAATCACCCCTGTAAACAAAATTTTATCAATGTTATGGTTTCTTTTTGTTTTGTGGGATCAGTTTAAGTTCAGCTAAAATTTAAAATTGTCAAATGGTTTTTGTCTCAAATTGAACACCGAGTTCCTAATCAAGAAAGTTCATTTCTTGTGGTTTGCATAGCTGATCTTATAGACTGACTGTGCTTTAGATTGGGGCAGCCTAGTGTTTTTATATATCATATATCATAAGAAAAATCATAATCGGGTCACATTATAAATGAAAAAGTTAAGAAATAGATTTATCAGATCTACTGTCAAAAAAGAAAAGAATATAGTGGAAAATTATGTAGAATCTGCAAAAACAAGTGTTCAAGCATTTGTCCATACGCTACCACAAATGTGATATTAGGTGGTTCTTTTAGTTTCCTTTTAAAACCTCTTAAAAACCCTCCATTAATACATAAGAAACATTTCAAGAAATAGCCCTTTCAAGTACAACTTTTAGAGGCAAATTAGAGCCAATGTTGCCAAGTATGATCTTTCAGTCCAGAGATATGGCAAAATTATATCATCATTATTGACAAAAATGAACCCATAAACACATTTAATCATTCATTGCTCTCTGAAATACCATATTCTTCAGATTTACAGGAATAAATACATACCTGAGGAGCAACACACGATGGGAGAAGAAAGGAGAACCAAGAAGAGAAACTTGGGAGCTGCACTACTATCCATTTTAATGAGATCTATTGTTCGGCTTCAATGGGACCTCAAAATGGGATTTTAAAACTGAATATTATGAGATTGTAGCTTTTATACATAGTACATTTCACACACAATGTGAAAAGGAGAGGAGGGGGGGGGGGTGCAATTAGAGAGAGAGAGAGAGAGAGAGAGAGAGAGAAAAGGGACAAGAAAAAGGTAAGAAAAAGGGACGACAAAGTAAAAGAAGAAGGAATGTGTCATTGTGGTATAAAGAAAATTGCTTTCTTTGTCATGAAGAATGGAGTTTGAATATTTTGCCTCTCCCTATAGTGGATAGAATCAAAAAAGAGAAGGATAGAAAAAAAAAAAAAAGAAAACCCATTTCACTATTGTAGGTAAAAAATATAGTTTCATTCACAAAATTGAAAATGGTTTGTGGTGAACTAACATTCTTGGCAGAAGTGGTTAGGCTGAGGCACATGTAAAAGAAGAAGAAGATGATGAAGCTTTATATCCAGAGCATGTGGGCTAAATGGGAGCCAATTCTTTTCTTGTAACACACAAAGCTAAAGTTAGTAGTATCTGACTCACATACTGTTTATTTATCAAAAAAAAAAAAAAAAAGACTCACATACTGTTTTTGATTTATGGATCACTGTTCTTGAATTCATTGGTTACAAATCAAAATGCATATAGATATATATTTTTAATTTCTCAAAATGATTACAAATCAAAATGGCCCTTGAAAACTGTTTGGAATTTGTATTCCTACCAAGTTCGTAATTCTCCAACTTTGAAAAATTCTTTAAGTGGGTTACAAATTAAATTTGTAATTGTGGTTGACATTAATGGATTTTATTTCGAAACTAGATGTGAACAATATGTTTACTCGATTAAATACAATTTCTGGTGAATGAAAAATTAATTGTTAAAGATAGGCACTTAAATAGGTAAAGTTAGGAATGAGAAGGCATTTAAGAATGTATCACACATGAAAAAATGAAGAAAAATTGACCATTTAATATAGTCCAAAAGCTTACAAGGGTTAGGGGTCCCTTGAGTGCCTCCAAAATGTGTAAATAGGCGAGGACATACATACAAGTGGGTTTGGGCCAAGTGTGTAAACTGACATGGTGGGGTCAGCGGGCTAGAGCTTGGGGAAATTAATGTATATTCTTTTTGAACTAAATCTGAATTAAAAATTAGGTCAAATTGAACCCGAATACAATGTAATTGGAGCTGGATTGGATAGTTTGGTGCGGGGCTAACCAAACTAGCACGAGCCAGTTTTGGACCAATCGAACCAGCATGAACACCAATGGGTGTAGGCTAGGAGGTGCAATAGGAGCTGGATCGAGCAAGAAACTACATACAAGTCGGTTTGAGCCAAGTGTGTAAACTAGCATGGCGTGGGTGGGCATGCTAGAGCTCGGGGTAGGAATGCAAATGAATGGAGCCTGACAAACTGGCTCGACAAAGGTTCGAACTTGAATTCAAATGATTTGAGCCAAGCCGAGCTCAAGTCAAGCTTATATAAGTTTCGAGTCAAACTCGAGCCCGACTCGCGAGCTTTTATTTTTTAATATTTATTTTTATTTTTATATTATTATATTTATAATTATAAATAATATATTAATTTTTGAACTTGAGCTCAAGCCTGAAAAAAAGCCAAGGCTCGGCTACACTCGACTCATTTGCATCCCTATCTTAGGGTAATTAATGTATATTCTTTTTGGGATAAATTCGAATTAAAAATTAGATCGAATTGAACCCGAATACAAAGTAATTGGAGTTGGATCGTGCGATTCAGTGTGAGGTTGACCGAACCAACGCGAGCTAGTTTCGAACCAGCCAAGCCAGTGTGAACATCAATGGGTGCGGTCTAGGAGGTGCAGTTGGAGTTGAATCGGGCGTTTCGGTGCTGGGTTGATCAAATCGGTGCGAGCCATGATTGGACCAGCCAAACCAGTTTGAACACCAATGGATGGGGTCTAGGAGGTGCAATTTGCACCTATTCAACGAATGGCCACAACCTTTCGAAAATTATAAATAGACCCAATCCTGCTAGAATTATTCATTCTCACCCGAAAAGCTTTTATGACATTCTGCATTCCACTCTTTATATTTTCTAAAGCATTATGTGTTCAATTTCAAGAGTTCCAAACACTTTTCGCCCGTTGTTCTTGATATTTGAAGTGCTCCTATCTCAAGAAAAGTCATTGTCTGTTGGGAGATAATTGCCAACGAAACCATGAGCAGAATACAGTGCAAAATTATTTTAGAGACATAGAATCAAATTCTCACCTCAACTTTATTTTATTGAAATCACCTCACCTTTGAAATAGCAAAAACTCTATTATTCAATTGTGTTTGTGCACTAGAATTAACAAATTGTAAATTATGTTGTACTAATATGAACATGGCGATTTAAAATTTTGTGACATGACGTGTATCCAACACGGTACTACTTGTATAAATATTTTTATATTATTTTAATGATGCTATGATATAATATGCATATACTTACACATTTATCTGTATAATTAATGTAAGAATCATATATACATATTAATATAAGTGCAAAAAGGTAGAAATTTATACCAGTGATTGTATCACAATTCTTTTTGTGTGATTTATAACTTATCTATTTCAAAAAGACAAAAGAAAGTGTCGATTTTTATAAAAAAATATAATATAAAAATAAATTATTGTGTGTTACCTTAGTTCTTAACGTCATGAAGTGATAAATTCATAAAGTTATGTTATTATGATTTTTTGTCAACTTGACAAAATTTCATTATGGAATTGGTGCTTGAAAGGGTAATGATTTTGTAAGAAAAGTACATGGATGAGAATGTTAATAAATAAATAAATCACATATTACTACACATCTAGTGTGGCTTTCACATCAAAGCAAAAAAAACATGGAAACATCCAAAAAATGTAGTAGAGACGCTGGACAAGAAAGAGAAGAAGCCACCTGAAAAAGCTCACCCCAAATTCCACAAACTTGAAGAAGGAAAACTGCCAAGCATCTCCATAAGCCATTTTTCAAGTTCTACAAGTCTCCAATCGCGGCCAACAAGCTTTTGAACCGGCTGCACGGTCAAATCCCCAAAACTCCAAAATGCGGTCAACAAACTTTTGAGTCGATTGCGACTTCAAATCCACAAATCTCCCACTACGGCCAACAAGCTTCTAAGTCGAATGCACAACCAAATCCACAAATCTCCGGTGGTCTCCAAGCCTTCAAGGTGACTGCACAAGTCTTGTAAATCAAATTCATCAAGTTCAACAAGTCTTTGTGCCTCAAAAAGAATAACTGATCAACAGAAGTTTTATTCTCGCAATCCATTTCAATTCTATAGGATGCATTCATCCATCAAGCTATCAAATCTCTATCGATTATTCTTTTACCCAAAAAAAACACTTGTCAATCCCTTGAGAAGAAGAGCATTCATGAGTCAAAACACAAAAAAAGAGTACTTCAAGTCTTGCTTCTCTCATGCAAATTTTCAACGCGTTCTTCGTTGAACCTTAAAGTAGGGGCATTTGTTGGCGATTAAATTTTATTCAATTAAAACTTACCAAGTGTAAATTATAACATTAAATATTAATTAAATTTTCTATTTATATTTTGAAATTTTCTAAATTTAATTGTGATATTAAATATTTAATTTTAATTGACATTTTAATATTCATTTCACCAACAAATGAGCCGTCGCTAAATGTCTAACGTAAGGTGTTCCTACCAATCAAATCAAGTTATGTAGCTCGAAAGTCCAAATCAAATCAAATGTCAACAAGTGGCTAATTTGAGCACACGGGCCAGTCAAATCATGACATAAAAATAGTATTTTTCTCTTTAAAACTAATTTATATTAAAGAGATAAATACTGTAGAAGTTGGTAGCAATCGAGAACCCTACACAAATGTCTATAAAAAGGGGTCATTTGGATCTTAAGAGGGGATATCCAGAAGTCTTCCAGAGCTAGAAAAATCAAACAGATCCCGAAATTATTTCAAATCAAGCTCAAGAAGGTTCGTGAAGATCGATGCGAAATTCCCAGTGTTCTCGGCCAGAATCATCAAATCAAGGCGATTGCGATCAATGTGTCAAACTCGTGTGTTGGCGCTTTTTTGAAGTCAAATCCACGGTGATTAAGGCGACATTCAAGGCGTTCTTCGCGAAAATCATCAAAATAAGACATTTGATCTTCAAGCAATATGCTAAACCAACAAATCAATGTTTTTCTCCAAATCAAGTCCACGATATTCACAACGTTCTTCGTGGCATTCGTCAAAATTTCCAACATTTGATTCGTAATCAAGCTAAGAAGCCTACGAATTGCATTTTTCAAAATGTCAAAACACATTCAAGGGAAGAATCAAATGATTAGTTTTCAAAGAGATTATTTTCCACTAAATTATATTCATTTTCCTTAAATTTGAATATTTGTCAGATATTATTTCGTGTCTTGTAATTTGTATTTGCAGATCCAAAAATTTGTGTGAATAGTACATCCGACACATCATTAGAAATATCGAATTTATTTAATTTATAAACACACCATGTGGTACATTGACGTGTGTTAGAAGAGTATTAGAAAAGTGATAGTATGTGAAAAAAAGAGCATATATAGAAAAAAAAATGGAAAAAAAAAGTGGCCAATTTACTCCGCTAATCACGCAAAAAAGTGATTATGAGTAGAGCTAATGTTCCTCTAGAGGTTGTTACCAACTGAGTAACCGGGCACATTCATCACCAATGTTTTTGTTCGCGTAAAAAGGTTGGTTAACACTCTAGACAAGTTAATCATACCAACTGAGTAACCGGGCACATTCATCACCAATGTTTTTGTTCGCGTAAAAAAGTTGGTTGTTGTTGCGATTGGCGAAAATAAATATTTATATATTTATAAAAAAAAAAAGAGAAACAAACAAGAAAAAGAAAGAACAAAAAGAAAAGAGAGTCAATAAAACTACCCCACATTGTTACCCTTCTAATGAAGGATATGTGAGGTCTTGTATGATTATGGTGATTTCCTCCTTGGAGTTGATTTGCGAAACCGAACTTGTTTGTTAAGAATCGAGGTAAAGAGTGTTAATTCATCATATTAAATGCCTAAAGGCCTTTGTTTGAACCAATGTTTAAGTGTGGGGGGTTTTGTGGATGTATCTTGTCTGTTGTCCTCTTTTTAAGTGTGCCTACATTTGCTCTTAGACTTCATCAATTTGACATTGCCTTAAGTGTTAGCTTTTCTCAAGAAAAATTGATGAGTTGGATTTATTGCATGCTTGAGGACAAGCATGGACTAAGTGTGGGGGAATTTGATAGTATGTTATTTTTACCTAATTTCAGGCCCCAATTATGCTTATTTCGATTATTTTTGGATCTTAAATGGGTTAAAATTTTACAAAAGTTAATTCTTACTTGTCATAGGTGAAAATTGATGAAAAGGAGCTAAAAACGGGCCAAAAGATGATAAAAAGTGCAGACGAATGTCGTACAAGGAAGCTGGAAGGTTAAATTTGGAAATAATCATGTTTATCGCGCAAGACGTGATCACGCCTTAGGAGCTGAAAATCCTACGCGGGATTGGAAAAGGAAGAGGTTGATAAGGCAAGAGTTCGACTTGGAAGCAAATTCTCTACTTGCCTACAACTATTAGGATTTGCCAAATAATTATCCTAGCTCTATTAGGATTTGGATTTAGGGTTTGAACCCTATATATACCCATTGTTATTTTATTGTTTAGAGATATTAGATTTTACTCTTTGTTCTAGTTCTTAGTTTTTCTTTTGAGAATTCCAGCTTTTATATTTTTATTCTAGTTGTTATTATGGCCATGCGTGGCTAAACTATTTTATTCAGTCAAGGAGTAATTTGAGCCAACGTTTTCTTCGAGGATTGTGAGATCTAATCGGTTTACTTGTCTTTTGATTTTATGCAGTATTTGTGTATTTTTCTGTGCTTTTTGGGAAAACTCCATCTCTTATTGTTGTTTTGTTGGTTGTGCAATTAGAGCCCATTGTTCAATTAATTTAACTTCAAAGTTTCAGTTGGTAAGATCAAATCCGTAATTGTTTGATTGAATCAACACAAGTGGAAAGTAGTATACTTCGTTATACTATGAAAAATACGCAATCTAGTTTCGAGCAACCACGTTTGTAGGTTTGTTGGCTAGGATTTGGGTCTTTCTAGTTTTTAATGCTGTTAACGGGTTAAATCCTATCGTTCGACTAGGGTTATTCGTTAATTAGGGATTATTCATAGCGTTCGCATGTCTAATCTATTATTAAGGAAAGATTAGGTTGGACGAGTTCTCTGAAGGCTATAACCAATCTATTGAATGAATTAAAAGTTATTTTTGAATCAATGATTAGTCCATGAAAACGTTGTGCGAGGAATTAACCTTGACTGAGTATTCATTCTTATAGATTTACTTGTGATTTATTTCTTACTTTTATTAACTTATCATTCAAAACCCCCTTCTCTTTACTTTATTTTGCATTCTTGGTTAACTTAGAATTTATCAGTAGTATTCCCTGTGGGATCGACCCTTTTCACCCTGTCTATAAGTTAATTTTATAATTAGAAAAATAGGATTTATTTTTGATGGATTCGACACCCATCAAAAAGTGTCTCGTCCAATATGCTATTCAACAATGCACGGCTAAAATGTTAAAAGTGTGTGTATTATAGATAAAAAAAAAAATAGGAAAAAAAGAAGAAGAAGAAGTGGCTGGGGGAGCGCAGTGGTAAAGTATTGTGTCAGGCTCTATTTTGATGATATTTTGAAAAGTGCTCAACTTAATTGGCCCTACCCTACTACTTTATACAAAATGATGACTACTTAATTACACTACTTACACAATGCAGTCCTCTGATGGTAGAATCTTTACTTTACATGAAACAACCAAGTTCAAAGAAAGAAAATTTTTGTATTAACCGATGTTGGGGATTCATATATGAATTATATGGTTTACACTGTGTTATATATTTTTATACACTAATAATTTTTTTTTAAATAAATTAATAATATGATACAATTTAAATTGTTTGATACTGTGTAGATTTTAAACTAGGTGTATATAAGAATTTCCACGCCCAAAAATAGCACAGGCCAAGTTTTATGCGTGATACGAGATATCTCACACGTGTATAAGAGGGCCATCCTTCGGCTGCCACGTGTTAGCAAGTTCCTTGTGGAGCAAGACTTTGGCCAAAGATGATCGCCCTCTTTGAGCGTAGACCTCAAGGAGGACGTGCTCTCCTCTAGAGGACATCCTACTCGAAAAGTCTATCTCTCCTCGAGTGTTTTGCGGTTGTTGTTCATTTGGCGGCTCACACTGACACATCGAATAGGGAGTACAGTTCCATACTATGTCGCCTCTGACACCTGCCATTAATTCTGGCAATAGACGTACTTGTCCTGCAACCACCAGGTATGGGCAGAATGTCTTATGTTAACGTTAGTTGAGTCTCCCTAGGCTTACCAACCCAGCCCTAATCCCAATGAATTGATTGATATCTCAGCCTATTATAAATACTCGGGGAAAAATATCCAAAAGGTAACACACTTTTCATATATTGAAACTCTGCTCGATTTTCTGCAAAATTCACTGTAGTTTCCTACATTGTGGTAATTTAAGCATCAGAGGGTCTTCACCGAAAAAACTTCCGGCTAGACTCATTTGTTTTTCATCCTAACAGGACAAGAACTCACCAACATTTATCGGACCGGAACTTCCACTTCAGCTCGAGGAGAAGTTCTACGTCTCGACCACATCAGCACGATAATAGTTATTATTTCTATTTTTTCAAGGGGACATTTGGACTAGCCCTTGAATGAAATTATTGGCATCTTTTAGAAATGTTGCGTATTTCAAGGAGATTTTCACTAAAAGACGGGAAATTCTTACCCGCATCGGGTTCGGCCACACCACGACTAATTAGGTGGTGAGTGTTTTACACTTGTCATGTGATTGGTGTACAGTTTAGGAAGAGTGACCAATCACATGACAATTGTATTAACACTTGCTATATGATTAGTTGGGTGCGGCCAAGCCGGGTCTGGGCAAGAATTTTCCCTAAAAGACGTCAATTAGTTGGTACATTTTTTATGCTTTCATCATCTAACTACTCTCTTTTGATCAAATATAAATGTTGATCACTTAGTTTCCTTTTGTTAACTAATAGTATTTCTATTAGTTTCCTTTTGTTAACTAATAGTATTTCTATCTTTTTTCAGGCACAACATTCTCAACAGATCATGACAACTGAAAAAAAAAAAAAAAAAATCAATGTGCATCAGCATAAAATTTGTAATTTCATTTTTCTTCTACTTCCTTCATAGATATTTTTGGACTTTATAAAAGCTCACTCTTTTCTTGGGATACATGCTATTAAATTATATGACCAAAGATAATACATTTCAAGTCCTTTGTTCATGCTTGAACCACATCACAATTGATTAGGCATTATGATTAAGAAATATATAGCAATTAAAACACCCGTTAAATTGTAAACACGCTTGAGAAACGCTAAACATGAACAGAACATTTGAGTTGAACATGTGATCAAATTCATCTTAATTTGCTCTTTAGTACTTTATATTGTGCTGAAGAAAATATTCATACTTGAGTACAGCTTGAGATAATGCAGTGTTATACTTAATTAAATCAATGGTGATAATGGGAGAATACAGACAGGGGCCCATTTGTGCAACTTGCATGCACTATGAAACACTTGCACATGGCTTTGTCCTGTACTGAAGAATAGGCTGCTTTTTCACCTTTATTTCCTGATTTTCTGCGTAACCCCACTCATACCATAGCCTCATATAATAACCAAATTAATGGGTCACTACCGTGTGGAAAATTTTTTCATGGATCAAATGTTTGTACACTAGTTCAAATTTAATTACATTTTATAGGTTATTATTTTTAAAATATATATAGGGCGAATTACACTGACTATTCTTGAAGTTTGGTTAATTTACGAAAAATTTTCTACTTTTTCAAAAATTATCAAAAACTCCCTAAGGTTTCAAAAATATTACAAACTTATTCAAATTTTCGAAAATACCCCTTCCCTTTTTTTGGATGATTTACACTGACCACCCTGAGATTTGGTTAATTTACGAGGAATCCCCTATGGTTTCAAAAATTACCAAAACCCCCCCGAAGTTATACCAATATTACAACTAGCACCTATTTAGGTTGATTTATTAACAATATTAAATTTTTTTTTCCCCTCTGTAATATTGTTATCATAAAATTTTCATGTAATAGATTTGAAAAAAAAATGTGATTATTTATTCAAATAAATATTCTGAATTTAATATATTAAAGGTATCTACCAACACGTCAAGTATGTTATATTATCGCTAATACGGAGTAAATTTTAAGAGAAATGAGTTAGAGTCCTCAAGCTAAATAAAGTTTTCAAGTGCATTATTTAATTTCAATTTTTTATTTCAATCAATGTTTATATTTCTCATTTCACATAATAGATATATACAATGCATATAATTATATTTTTCTCAAATATAATTTAGCACATATTACGTATATTTAGTATAAATTCATAACATTAAATTCAGAATATTTATTTGAATAAGTAATCATATTTTTTTTTTCCAAATCTATTAAATTAAAATTTTATGATAACAATATTACAAAAGGAAAAAAAAGAACTAATATTGTTGATAAGTCAACCTAAGTAGGTACTAGTTGTAATATTAGTATAATCTTAGGGGGTTTTTGGTAATTTTTGAAACCACAGGGGGTTTCTCGTAAATTAGCCTAATCTCAGGATGGTCAATATAAATTACCCAAAAAAGGGGAAGGGGTATTTTCGAAAATTCGAATAAGTTTGTAATATTTTTGAAACCTTAGGGGATTTTTGATAATTTTTGAAAAAATAAAGAATTTTTCGTAAATCAATCAAACCTCAGGAGTGGTCAGTGTAATTTTTCCATATATATATATATATATATATATAATATAATTAAATTTGAACCATTAAATATATGAACTAGACACAAATATTCAGTTCATAAAAGAACTTTACGAGTGGTCTCATCTATCAGCTTTCAACTTTGAAATGAATTCAAAAGCATCTTATCCGACTAAGCCTATCATTAGCATAAGGCATACAAAGGCTATAAGAGTCACTGCATATAAAAAGTGGTGAAGAGGATAGCAATGAGCCAAATCCATAGGCCACTCTTGCTTTTATGGGCAAAATTCTTGTATGCATCCCTACGGACCCATCGATAACCAATGCTTATGATCAAATTCCAATTGTTATATAATTTAATAAAATATAATAATATTTCATATTCCGAAATATTCTCCACTCGTGATGATGTATACATATGAAGTTTATACTTGGTGCATAAAAGAATTTTCCCTTTTATGGTCCAATTTTGTCGCAGTGTTAGTAAAAATCTGATATTCATAACTTATAGTGCCAATGAAGTAGTGGATCAATAGATGTATGCATTTATATTGAACTTGGGGTGATTTGGTGTTATTATGATGTCCCCCAATTCACTATGGTAATTGTGCTCTCTATCCCAAATTCATGATCAAGTGAATCCCATGAATCAAGGAGCTTATTTCACACTTACCCAACTCATTTTAAACCATTAGATGAGAATATAATGACATAGTAAAATAAAATACTGACAACATTATGTACAATTCCATAACTAAATTGGGTATATACCCAATCAAATTAGTGCCCCTAGTTGTTTACATTAGGAAGACAATAGTTTACACTTGCTCCCTGCCTAGTTATGGATACCCACACAAATCCTTAGGGTCTGGTGTTACAAGCCAGTATGTACAAATGACAAAAACCAAAGCTGGTCTATAATTGAATCTTCACTTCGTCCTGCATCATGCTTCAGGTGCAGCTTCAAAACTCTTCCATCAATAAGTCACTGAAGAAAGAATCTGAGGCTGCCTCTTTTGCAGAACCATAACTAGTTAATCGCTTCTTCAGAGAACGCAACTCTCTCGAGTCTTTGGAGGTTCGTTCCTGGCAGATCAAACGTCATGTTAAATATGGAAAACGATCTTATGTTTAAGCATTTAACTTTTTCAAATGGAACTGATGTATTCTGAAAGTAGATATTATAAAAGTTGTGCTTCATGTCTAATGCTACTTGGACAGTTCAAAAATGAACAGTAGGATAAGAATTGCAGGTCAGAGACTCACAAAGGATTTCTTTAATAGCAGGATGTCAACCAAGTATTGCAGCCACGCCACGTTTGTCTTTGGGAAACTGTAAATCATTAGCAGAGATATGATTAACATCTGACAAAAGATAAAATAGGTCCTTAGCAGTAAGACATAATAATCTCCCCAGTCTAAAAACCCTCATCCTGTAAATACTTGAACCGTGATTGTAAAACCAATATAAACCAAAACCAAATAAGAATGCTCAGGTTAGTACCATTGTATTAATTGCACATAAATCTGTTTTGCATGATATTCACAAATAAGAAATCATGGCCATAGGCCAGAGCAACTAGCTCTTTGGATTTCCAACTTTGGATCTGGTTCGTGCCAGAGCATGGAGGAAAAAGAGGACCCACATTGAGAGGGAAAATATGAGATAAGATTTCACTGAGTTGAGATAATATAAAAGAAAAGTGCCACCAGAAAAATCTTAAAAGGAAAAAGGGCAGTCAAAATCTGAGAGATTCCGTTATAAAGACAAGATTGCAAGTACAGATGGATCTTAAATTCCAGTGTGAGAAACATAAAAGAAACATTTCTTTATGTGGTCTTGCTATTGTTTCTGTTTCTAGGAAAACTTCATGAGACCCACTTCGTACTATCCAAGTGGTGTTTTCGGCCATTGAATTCGAATATGATGATTTATGTTTTGATGAAATCGAGATTTGGTTAGTCTTTCCGAAGTGACGTGGTTAGTAACTCAACGATCATCAAGAAATGAGTCCCTGTCCTGCTAGATGAGAACACATGAGCCTAGCTGGAAGTGTCTCCAGCAAAGACCCTCCGACGCTCAAGTCAGTGACGGGATAGAGAATAAAATCGAGCCTAGGGTTTTATATTTTTTGGATGTGTCTGTGCAGATGTTACCTACATGGAGACATGGGGTATGTGTAATAGCTCAAGCCCTTGGGATTTAGGGAAAGCAGGTACCTAGGATGGCGGTGTCTAGGTGCAAAAAGGTAGCTGCAAGCTATTTTGGTGGTCGTAGAGTAGATCTGCAGGCGACAGGAGCCAACTGGGAGTGCCAATGTGTAACGAGAAAATACTCATATATGTGTGTATTATTCAGAAAAGTATAATACCTATATATACAAATACAACGAGTCTAAATAAGGAAACAATCCTATTGATTTGCTACTAATTAAGCTTATAATATGCTACTTACACAAGGAAACTTTTAACACTCCCTCTCAAGCTGGAGCATAGATGTTAATCATGCCCAGCTTGTTACTAAGGTATTCAATTCGAATTCCATTTAAGGCTTTTGTGAATATATCCCCTAGTTGCTCTCCTGTCTTTATATGGCCCGTGGAGATGAAGTTCTCTTGGATCTTCTCACAGATAAAGTGGCAGTCAACCTCAATATGTCTGGTCCGTTCATGATACACCGGATTTGAAGCAATGTGGAGCAGCTTAATTGTCACACCAAAGCTTTGCTGGCAATACTAGCTTCAAGCCCACTTCAGCTAGAAGGTGATGTATCCACAAAAACTTCACATGTGGATTGTGCCATACCCTATACTCGGATTCTGCACTTGATCTGGACACAACGTTCTATTTTTTACTTTTCCATGACACCAAATTCCCACCGACAAAGACACAATAACCTGTGGTGGATCTTCTATCAATTTTCGAACCAGCCCAATCAGCATCCGCAAAACACTCAATGCGAGTGTGTCCATGATTGGTATATAGTATGCCGAGTCCATGAGCTCCCTTCAAGTAACATAAAATATGTTCTAGTGCTGCCCAATGTTTAACTATAGGAGTGGACATAAATTGGCTGACTACACTGACGGCATGTGCAATATCCGGACAAGTTACAATGAGGTAGTTCAATCTCCCAACTAGTCTCCTGTATCTCTCTGGATCATCAAAGGGATCACCATCTTCTTTCATAAGATGTTCATTAGGATTCATTGGAGTGCTACTTGGCTTAGCTCCCAACTTTCCTGTTTCTGCAAGTAAATCTAGTACGTACTTCCTCTGGGACAAGAAAATCTCTTTCTTACTTCTCATCACTTCAACTCGTAAGAAGTATTTTAGCTGGCCCAAGTCTTTTGTATAAAACCGAGTGTGCAAGAA
>JAOWBU010000115.1:0-50000 GCA_026212405.1 Petrea volubilis
GACGGCAAAGAGGCGGTGGGCCCCACCATCAAAGGAAACAGAGCTGTCAGGGATTTGCACAGCCCGGTGCCATGAAGTGGAAGCAATGTATTCCTCCTTCACGTTTTGAAAAGAATCGCTCTCATCCGCATAACGGTCGAGCCAATAACTCGAGTGCAGCTCGGTTGTCAACTTATGAACTAACCAATCAACCCGTTGGAGAGAACCGAGATGCGTATCATCATCATATAGTTTGGTTTTCAGCTTCACATGATATGCTTCGATGGCACCAGAGGCTTCCTGGCTCGCGAGTGGGAGAGTCTTCATTGATGTGAGCCACATTTCTGCAGTTATAGACAAATTAATGAGGGAGACTGCAAATGCAGTAGGCAAATGACAATGATATGAAACTAGGGATGTAAAAGACCCAAGCTGACTCATCAAAGGTTCAAGCTCGACTAGCAAACCTTTTTTTACATCCCTTATTTAAACCAATTAACCCATGCGGAGTACAGAGAGCCAACTAACCAAGCTTAGGCACCCAAGAATCCTTGAAATATTGCGTAAAGGAAATTTGATCGACAAAATCCAGTGACAATTCTTCTAAGGCAACTTGAAGATCCAATCCACCCCAAATACTGTATGCTATTTGGCCCAAGCGTTTAAACATCTCCCTCTGAACTTCAATGTTGGCACATTTCTTAACAACGTGCTTTAGCCATGATCTACGAACGCGCCAAAGGGAAAAAAGTATAGGGCAGGAAAATATCTCCCTGACAAAACAAATCAACCCCAAATCAAAAAGCTGTGAAGTACCAAACAGAAGTAGGCTTAAAGTAGGAAAAAAAATATCAGGTAAAACATTTTGCCTTATGGGCTCAATCTCTGCAGCAGCGTCATCAATTAAAAATCCATTGGCTTTCCATCCAGGGTCAACAGAGCGAACTCGGTCGAGTAGAGCTTTCATCCATTTAGCAACATCCGGCTTAGCAATACTACGGGTAATGATCCAAGCAACAGGGAGTGCATGTTGTCTTGAGTCAAACACAAGAAGTGTGCACAAGGGATACTGCAAAGTGAAGCAAATCATAATTCAATAACTATGCTTTATATTGCAATGTAACTGCATACAATCACGCAAATATCCCTTCTTGGCTTGAGAATTATCAATTATGCATAACCCTCTTGTAACTTATTATTACAGATAGTTTGATGATGTCATAATTCAAATTTTTAGTAAACTTCTCAATTGTTCACATGTGTGGATGATGTTATCCAAGTTATTAACTAATTCTTGCAGTTTTGATTTAATTTACCAAAGGGGGCTATTTATAATTCTTTAAAGTAATACATACAGTTATACACGGATGGTGTTCCCAAAACAAAACAACATAATTCTTTTTACCTTTAGTTTCTTTATCCCAAACGTCGAATCAGCTGCTATGATATTCCGATGGCCGAAACGGATCATCTGCTGCAACTGCCATTCAGTCTGTATTCCCAAAATAAAAGGGTCCGTCTCTGACGTGTCACAATAAAAGAAAACTGACTTCTTGTTGCGTTCGGCCCATATCCGAATGCTGGCTTGGTCATCCAGATCCAACTCATGCGTGGAACGCTTGATAATCATCCCGAGTTTCTGTACGTATTGAGAAGCAAGGCTTTTGACTTTCACATCAGAACCACAATACCGTTGAATCCCCTCGATGTGTTTCTCCAAAACATTCTCCTCAGGGATACCAAGATATATCATTGACATGGTTTGTTGTTGAACCTCACTACAAACATATGGGATCTTTTTGGCACCAGGCCCTATGGCATCCCTATCAAGGGGACCATGACAGACGAAACCAGCCTTATTCACATGACGCCTATCATTGTATATAAGAAGTGCAAGATACGGACGGGCATAGAGACGCTTCACAACAAAATGGCATGTACAACCCCGCATAGATTGAGGCCTAGCTGCACGGTTTCGAGTGTTGAGGCGATATCTTCTACTCGGCAATATACCTCCACCTTCTCCATAATTTTCAGGCCCGAAAGAACACCAATACCTTCACAAAGATGCGGAAAATAGTGTTTCTTCCAGGAAGATGAAATATAATTGACACTAGAGTGATTATCTAAAGGGAAAATTCTTTTATGAACTCAGTTTTGAGCCTGCACATGTACCAAATGGTCCACATTATGGCACATCATTAATTCATTTGTGTGTGTGATGTGCGTGTATGTGTATGGGGTTAGTTACACTAACACCCCCTTTGAGATATCCAAATTACCAACTCCCCCCTTGATCTTCTATAATTACAGCAACCTCCTCTCCAAATTCCACTGTTTAACAAACTCCTCATTTCGTTAGGATTTTCGACGCAAAATATTACTTAAAAGTATCCCTAAACACCCTAGCGCAGAACCATCTTTCAAAATTTTGTTATTTTTATTTTTTTCTTAACTATTTTTGGTTGAGTGTAATTAGGTCATTTTACAATTTCTGTTTGGGTTTTGCAATCATGCAAAGTTAGAGGGGATGTCGTTGTGATCAGGAAAGATTGAGGGGAAGTTGTTAACCAAATGAGATGGTGTACTTAACCCTATATATTAATATCCAGATGTAGCATATTTTGAGCTATTTGGTGCATATGTTAGGTCCAAGACAAGGTTCATAGTAGAATTTCCCTACAAAACATCCATTTTTATGACAACACCATACACTTTTAAAAAGAACAAAATCCAAAAACTTTGTAGAATTATAACAAAGAACAAGTTGAAAAAGGAAAAAGAAGAAAATGGTGATAATCAAATTCTACATTAGATCAGACGCATAAAACTATAGCGATGCAATGAGGCTCACGCATGTTTTGGAACTACATAACTGATAAAGAGGGGAACAAAAGCAAAAGGGAATTATTCACTACTTACAGCCTGTACTCCAAATAGTCATCATTTTTGTACTGCTTCAAGCTGTCTTTAGCTCGTTTTCTTCCCCTCTCGATGTGAAACCGAGTTGGGCACTCGACATTACAACATTCTCCAATGATAAAGGCATCGACTCGATCATAAGGAATAAGAGCCACATCATCACATCGATCCGGACTACCAAACTTGATCCAAACCAAATCGGATGAACAGAAATCTTCTCCGGAGGGATCTTGCACCGGGAGAGAATCAATGGATTCAATAATTTCCATTTGCTTCGACTTTGGACCCCTTAACTCATGAAGTTACACTGTACCCACTCACTTAGCATTCACAGTGCAAAACTGCATCAAATGAAGATTACTGTGTGAAAAAAATCATTAAATTAACACGGACAGGAAATACACGCACGCACATATATATATATATATATACACACAGAGAGAGAAACCATCTTTATCATCCAACTCCTATGCTTTAACCTGCCACAGCCCATTTCTATTTTCTATCAACATACTTCCTTCAAATGAATTGAATTATTCAGTGTCTACATCAAAGAACGAAGTACAGGAGGCCATTTCATACATAAAATTGAATATCAAGAACGGATAAAAATTGTACAGGAACAAAAACTGAGCATGTTGTATGCAAAATCAGAATCACAGTTTACCTGGTACCCTGAGATGAGTGGAGTGCTTCTGGAACTGTTCGGCACGCGTTCCAGTACGCTGAATTTGGAGTACCGGAAACAAGGTCGATACTCTGAAGGTGAATTTGACGTCGTCGTAGGCGGGGGTTCTCCGGCGGGGAAAAGGGAGGCTACGCTCTCTTGAATTTGTGGTAGGGCTCAGTAGAGGTGCCGCTGCGAGGAGATTTAGCAAAAAGGTCCCGTTCGGTTTGCTTTTGAGATTATTGCCAAATTGGTCGCACATTACTCATTTTCTTGTCAATTTGGTCCCAACTAAAAAAAAATGTTCAAACTAGTTCCGCTCGATACTTTTTAAACGGGTTTGAATTATAACCCCCTAAGATATGATGAAATTATATCTAAAAAAAGGTGTCCTGCATATGAAGAATTATATTATCTCCTGACGTTATACGTAAACTAACAATTTGCACCTACTGTTAGTTTGATTAATACTCCGACATTCTTTTTGGTTGTCATGTGTCGTAGTTGTATAATGGTATGGATTCAAAGTTGTACTATGATACTTTTAATTTATTTCAAGAGATGAGGATAATGTGTTAAAATTGATGAAGTTGAAGGCTGAACTTTTAAGAGGGGGGGAAAAACACTTTATCCTCCGAATTATGTCCGTTTTCTCATTTTCTTATATAATTTTTTTCATTTCTTTTTTTTATTATTACATTTGCTATATAAATTATTCAATTTTCGCACTTTACACATTGAAATCTATTTCGTCTCAAAAAATCATCAAAAAATTGATATGTAACTCTTTGTTTGATACTAATATTGATGTTAAAGTTGAATTAGAGATTTGCATATCCGATATTGTTGATTTTTTAATGAATCTTTGGGCCAAAAATAAATTCATATGGATAAAATGTAAAAGTTGAATAATTCATATGGCAAATAGATGGAGCAAAATGGGGATGTAATTTGGGGAAAAGGTTTAATTTCATAAAATAACCAATACAATATTTAAATATAGTGAAAATTTATGTCATTCATATCCAATGATTACTATATTGCAATTAATATAACGATAAAATATTTACATACACATACATACATCATGTGTATAAACATATATTATGACGTAGATGTGACTGTGAGGATTGATTTTTATCAAATAAAACTCAGAGGGCCTATAAATAAGGGTAAAATGGATATTTAACAAGTTAAAATACACCACCACCACATAAAGTTTTCTAATGAATGACCTTTTTAAGTTTTTTTTTTTTTTTAAAAATGACCCTCAAGTTTTAATTTTGAGTTAGATGACCTTTCTATTAATTATATATAATTAATTATACATAAAACATAAATATTATTAAACATAAATATTAATGTATCTTTCAAAATTTTTATTTTGGCCCCTCAAAAAGAACATATTACAAAATACACTTATTCAAAACATAACAAAAAAAATGAAGAAAAAAGACATTCAGAACCAAAATTGATCATTCAAACTTTATGGGACTTCAAAATTGATCGAAAAATTGATTTGCCCATGACGAGGGAAGCTGATTTTTGGAAAAAAGATCGAAAAATTTTGGCCGGAGACAACGAAACGAGCACTGACGGAGTGCGCAAGCCGTTGGCGCTCGTTTCATCGCCTCCGGCCAAAATTTCTCAAGTTTTTTTTTATAAATCACATCCTCTTGTCATGGGCTAACAAATTATATCTTCAATTTAACATTTTAATCAATTCTTATAGCTCAATTTTGATGTGTGTATGCGTTGCTTTTTTTTTTTCCCCCTGTTCTGCATTCTGTTTCTCTATTCGGGATGGGGTGGGGTTGGTGGGGGTACTGTTTTTGTTATTTTTTTCGCTTTCTAAATTTTCTATCATTTTTTAATTATAGTGAATTTTATTTTGATTTGTCTTAGTTTAGTTTTTAATCAAAAGTAATTACAACAAAAATAATTAAAGTACAGTATATTGTCTAATTGGTTATTTAATTGATTTATGTAATTATGTACAAAAAGTATACTTGTTTATGTCAATATTTTCTAATGGATGATTGATAACTGTAATAGTTCAAGAAAATTGTTCATGAAGGTTTAAGAGATCAACTTGTTTTTTTAAAAGATCCTTCATAATAATGGATACAAAGTACCCACGTGGCTCGGCCATGATACGTAGTATGACTATAGTGTCATGTGATCTCAAGACTCTTTATGGATCACTCATGAGTTATCCATTAAAATTTAAGAGATCGAGTTGTCTCTTCAATAGATCATTCGTAATAATAGATACAAAATACCCACGACTCAACTTGTCTCTTCGAGAGATCATCATGAGAATAGATACTAAATCTATACAATAATTCTATCTTTTATAATTACCTTTTGTAGTATAGTCATCAATTTTATATAATGATCGTAATAATTTTTGTAATATAGACATCATGAACATGTAATAGAGTTGATATTTTATAATATAGATATAGACATCATGAACATCTTATAATGATCATTATAATATAGATATCAATTCTATACAATAATCATAATGATCTTTTGTGGTATAAGCAACATGTATATATTATAATGATCATTATAATAGAGACATTAATTCAATATAAGTACAATATTAAAAATGATCTTTTATAATATAGATATAGACATCATGAATATATTATAATAATCATTATTATGGAATTGATCTATTATTTTCTAAATGTATCATAATAGATAATTTAAGATCAATTTATATCAATATTTTCTGAAAAAAAAAAAATAATAGCATCACTTAAATGATTGAGTAGTTGTTAAAGAGATTGTTCTAAAATAAGAGAATCGTTTAAACAATTGAGTGACCGTTTAAGATATTATGCTAAAAAACATAGCAAAACAGTAGAATCTCTTTAGCAAAATAGTAGAATCTCTTAAGATATTATGCTAAAAAATATAGCAAAAACATTATGAACGGACATATATTTTGTCACGGCCTAGGTGTTTTGCCCAAACGGCCATATAGTTTGTCACGGCCTGGGTGTTTTGTAGTATATCTTAAGAGAGATCAGTTTATCACTTAAGAGATTTTCCCGAACGGCCATTTATTTTGTCACGGCCTAGATGTTTTGTAGTATATCTTAAGAGAGATCAGTTTATCACTTAAGAGATTTTTCTCGAATGGCCATATATTTTATCACGACCTGGGTGTTTTGTAATATATCTTAAGAGAGATCAGTTTATCGCTTAAGAAATTTTTCCGAACGACCATTTATTTTGTCACGGTCTGGGTGTTTTGTAGTATATCTTATAATATATCTTAAGAGATATCAGTTTATCGCTTAAGAAATTTTCTTGAACAACCATTTGTTTTGTCACGACCTGAGTGTTTTGTAGTATATGTTAAGAGAAATCAGTTTATTGCTTAAGAAATTGGCCTAAACGGCCATATATTTTGTTATGGCCTGAATGTTTTGTTGTTATTGTAAGTTAAGTTATTTTTAATTTGACCTCTGCTCACAAGTTAAGTTATTTATAATTTGACCCCGTTCAAATCTTACGTCAAATAAATATATTTATTTGCACTAATCAGCGTCAGGTCATATTTTTTATCAAAAAAAAATAAAAATAAAATTAAAGAATTAGTTTCTTAAATAAAAATTTGAAAGCCTTATTGGCCAAATTTCCTCCTACCACACGCAAGTGAATCACGGGACTTTCTTGGCCTTTTGTGTTGTTCAAGGGGCTTTTTGTCATTTACACCTATTTATTGGGAAAGTGAATTGCATTTGACTAACAATGTATTCGGCAAAAGAAAAAAAATAGGGAGGAAAACAAACGAGACAAGAGAAAATAAAAAAATATCATGAGTGAATTTTAATTATCTATATATTTGGTCAAACTCAACAAATTATAAGGTAAATTTATTGCACTTATCAAGTGATTAAACACTCTCTCTAGATTATCAATTATTCACAGGACAAATATAAAATATTCATTACGTAATTAACACTGGTTTGATCGAATTGGGATTGAACTATTATTTCCCTATTTCTTTGAATGAGAGAAAATAAATAAATGGAAAGAAAATTAATAAAAAATTCCTTTAGTTTTTTCCTATCGTTTTCCACCCAATTTTGGGAGGATAAAAATTTGATGAGCCCCATATTATTTTTTTTTTCATTTCTTCCACTTTTTCATACACAACCAAATGGAAAACAAATGTTCTCTTTCCTCTCATTTTCTTTTCTTCCAACAAACTATAAACCAACCATGCAATTTAGAGTACCTTATTCTTAGGACCGTTTAGATAAATTTTAAAAGATATATATATCTCTCCAGCCATGCTTTTTATAACAAAACTTTCTTTTTAAGCCAAACAATTTTATATTTAAATAAAATAACTAAAATTGCATTTCTCTTTTTAAAAAACCTCATCAAAACAGCCTCTTAAGTCTCCTGTAGATGAAAGTAAAATAAGCATACCACATCAAATAAAGCCAGTTTATATGAACTTCTAATACATATGGAGCTGAACCATAAAAAAAAATAGAAAAGAAAAGAAAATAAAAAAAAAAAACATATGGAGCTAATCATCTCAGAACATGAGCATTTACTTAACAATTAACAATAGCAAAATTGAAAACATAAAATCTACGGAAAACAACAACAATCCCGTGCCTTCAGCCTTGACAGAGACAAAATGTCCTAACAACCCTTAAACAAACATACTTCTAATTTCCTACACACAAATTTCAAACAACACAGGGACTTCATACTAGAATTCCCTTATTAACCAAACGAAATACGCAGAAAAAAACAGGACAAAAGAACGATACACCGGGAAAAATGTCATACCACCCAAATGTATATATATACCCAACTGAATCGTAAACCATTTGATACGAATATGATGATGTAATAAAGTCAAATAGTGACATCACCATATATGATTTAACGGTATAAAATCCAGTCGTGTGTATACTCACCTTGGCGTTATCACATTAGCCCCAACATTCAGTTTGAACTTCCGACCCCCAAGAAGTCGATGAATTGAGAATTGCTTGTACCTTCTCCTTGCGGGGGCTGAGTAACGGGACACGGTTCTGGGAAAGCAGCAAAGTTAGCAGCATCAGAAATCACGGGATCCCCATGGCTTGTCCTTTGTTGCGGACACATATTATTAGCCACAATGTTTACATTACCGGGCAAGGCAATGAAGCCCGGAGCAAGAAGAATATAGCCAAATCCTCCATAGGGAACATTTGAAAACTGTGAACCAACAGGAACCATTGATATGCTCTCTGAACGGGACAAATCCACAGATCGTCTCTCAGAAGAGCCAGGAGGAATAGCATTATAAAATGGGCCTAAGGATCTCAGGTATCTTGTCCCCACCAGGACATGGTACTGATTCTTAACTTGATTATCTGTTCGGCCAGGCAAGAAGCTCGCGATGGTGGCCCACTTGTTCCCGAATTGTCTCTGAAGTTCAAGGATCCTTTGCTGCTCTTCTTCACTAAATGGGGTCTTATCAACTCTGGGATTGAGTTGATTGATCCATCTTAATCTACAACTCTTCCCTATGAAGCAATGGAAAACAAAGTTAGAAAATCGGAAATGATAAACACGATACAGCATTATGTTCTATAAAGTTGCAGACTGAAGGAAGAGAAAACCTGTTCGTCGTTGAAGATGACGAGCAATGTGATCCCAATTTCCCGGGCCATGTGTTCTGACAAGTCTAGTTAGGAGATTATCTTCCTCAGGCGTCCAATGCAATTTATTCCAAGACTTCCCCTGTCGGTTTGCTCCAGTATTTGGGTTGGAGGCCTCCATTCCATAAACTTACCGAGAACTGAGGTTCACTAGCTATTCTATGGCATCTCTGTCGAGAAGTTCACGTCAAAATATATAGAGGACAGAGATATATAAAGAAAAATAATAATAATAACGCACAGATGCATGGCTAGAGAGATGTAGTAATCTAAAGCAGATTTTGTCAATTTTGGTCAGATTACATAAATCCTTCGTCTAATATTCAGTGAACCGGGCCACATTGTCAACATTGTAACGGAAGAATAAAGCACGGTAAAATCCTCAACGACTGTTGTCCACGCGTAAATATACATTTAAATACTGATGTGCTTTGTGAGCACGCCGAAGTAATCTTTTGACATATAATTTCCATAATGTAATGAAAAGAAATGCGTTACAGCTATTTCTTTAATTAAATTGAGTGCTTTTTTTCCTGGCATCCTAGTACGAAATTTGATCAATGTGAACTTCAAATGCGTTTAAGCATGCATTGGTTTTATTTCCATCTAACAGAATTAAAGAAAGAAAATCAAAGGAAAAAAGTAATTTCCATTCAGTTAATTTTAACACAAATCTGTGAGACAAAATACTAATACGAGAGTGTTGATCGTGCTGTGGATTTCCAAATGCTTTTTAAATATTATCAATATCAAAAAGAAAATTAACAGCTGCAAACACGAGCAAATAAGGAAAAACAAATCTCTACAAAGCATATCAAACATATAGCCACAGTTTACATTGCATAATCTTAGTGCAAGATATTGTTTCCAATTTAAACTAAGCAGCACCTGTAACAGTCTCATTTATGAATAAATGATAAATTGGAACATGAAGAAATAACTAGATCAAGTATTGCAAGTAATCTGTTTGAAGAGGCTCATAATACGGAACGTGGAACATTAACACCGGTAAACCTTTCCCAAAGATTGCAAACACAAGGTAACTATTGGCCTAATATGGCTAGGCATGCAAAGTTCATGACGCCATCTGACATGCGTACCAGACCACGTGGAAATGTATGACTGCAGTCTCAAGGTTTGGAGTCTCGAGAATAATTAGGCCAGCTACTCCCAAGACAGTCATAAGTAGATGTCTTATTACATTGTTTATTCACTTCTCGGTTCTGAAAGTTGTTCCTGTGAAATGGTCAAGATCCTACATCTCAATTTCGTGAAACAAAAGTCTAACAAACGAATAAAATAAAACAGCACAGGCCTATAAATTGATAGATTGGAGTTGAAGGCTGAAAGTTTATTACCTCTTTCTAGTACCTTGCGTAGTCAGTTAACCTATGATGTCGGGAACCCCATGCAACTTGTTTAGTCTTGCAGGTCAGAGAAATGTCCCTAGAAGGAGTTCATTCAATTCAAAATGTTTAAATTTCTCTATGTAATAAACTTAACGTTAACATGAAACAACCTTTTCAAAAAAGAAGATACATGCTCAGATGATGAGAGTAATGGAACAGATATAAGTGAGGCATAGATCAGGATCCACCCTAGTAAGACATATCTACCAGCAATATTGTGCAATACCAATTCGTCCCAAACATGGCCAAACAAATGCTTCCCTCCAATGGCGAACGAAAGAGCCCATGTCAATAGAATAGCTGTGAATGCAATTTGTTCGAGTGCCTTGGTTAATTTGAGTGACTCTAATCCCAGTTCTGGAAGTTTATTTCTCAGGAATACCTTTCTTCTTCTTTTCTTTTTTCCCCTTTTTGTTCTTTTCTTTTAAGTTCTATAATAGCACATGGAATAGGTAATGACCCAAGAAAAAAGTCCAAAATGTGCCCCCAGCATAGAGCGCTGCAAAGAGTCCCTGAAGAAGAAACAAGACAAAGTGAACATGCCATGAAGAAGCCCATTGCTGCAAGTAAAGGCACAGTTCAAACAAATTCCTTTCGGCAGGCAAATACATTACAACTATGGTCTGAACATGAACAGTGCAAAAATTCCATATATATTCTTGTCCAGAAAACCACAAGAATTATTTAACCTAATTCAGATAAAAGACACAGATTCCTTGAATTGCGTGGATGAAACAGTGGGTACTCGAGAAAATAAAGGGCAATACAAGTTCTCGTGGCGCCAAAGAAAAATTCAAGTGCAGTAGGGGTTGATGATATATCATGATTCTAAACTGGATTTTACTTTACCAACTACTTGACTATGATTCCAAATCACGGCTGACAACTAAGTTCAATTGTTCATCGACTCACACAATGAAATTCAAGCAATTGTTGTCAAAACAATTTGCTTATGCATCACAATTAGAAGGAAACTTTTCCCATAACACAAATTTTGAGAAAAGTTCATTTCAAACAATAGGAAATAAACATCACGAGCTCTTGAAATTATCAATGAACCAAAGAAAAAGAAGAAAACAATCGAGAAAAAGGCTAACAGCGGCGGAGGATGAGAACGGTGGTGGCAAGGCCAGAGATAGACGCAACTGCCGGGCCCGAGGAACTGCAGAAGACTCGAAGAATCTGCGAGCATGGGCGACAGAGCCTTGGAACGGGCCATTGCCGCTCTGCCCGATTTTCTCGTCAAGGATGAGGTTAAGGGGGTTGCTGTCTTTGTTGCTTACAATGGCGCCGGCGCCGTGATTGCGGTGGCGATCGGAGAGAAGGTTTTGCACTCTGTGGAATAATTTTCCGTCGGGTCTTAGCTGCGAGGTTTTATAATGGATGGCCTTTTCAAGTTTTTTTTTAAGCGAATGACTCACAAATTTTAATTTTTAGATAGACGATCCTCTCATTAATTATAAATTAAATTTAAATGTCATTAAATAAAAATATTTATTTATTTTTTAAAAATTATATTTTAATTTTAAAAAAAATATATTATAAAAAATAACTTATTCAATATTTAATTTTAAAAAAAAAATAAAATAAAACAAAACTAAATAAAAAAAAGATAGATATACACAAACACCATGACACAATTAAAATTAATCATTCAAATTTTATGGAATTCTAAAATTGATCAAATAATCTATTTGTCCATAATAAGGAGAGCTGATTTATAACAAAAAATTAAGAAATTTTGACTGGAGGAGATAGAATGGTGGCAACGAAGTGCGCGCTCTATTGCCGCTGTTCCACCTCCTCCGGCCAAAACTTTTCAAATTTCTGTACATAAATCAACTTCTTTCATCATGGGTTAATAAATCATGTATTCAATTTAACATTTTAACCAATTTGTATTGTTTAATTTGATGATGTGCGTGTTCTTTTTTTTTTTCCTTCTCTTCCTGTTTCTTGTTTGTTTCCTGGATTGGGGTTGGGTGGGGTATTTTTCTATTTTGGTTATTTTTTCTATTTTTTTTTAAGAAAAAAACTTGTATTATTTTTGTTTATAGTAATTTTAAAAAATTCGTATTAGCTTATCTCTTATTCAATTTGTTTATTATGTTTTCAATCATTTGATCTTAAGAATAAATTTATATTGTTTTAAATAAAGATGATTTAATATATATAAGATCATTATGATTATTACATAGAATTATTATGGTAAGATGAATTGATATCTATACTTCTATTAACTATATATATATATAATAGATAGTTCAAAATGGATTTATATTAATATTTTTCAAAAAAATAATAGAATCACTTAAATGATTGAGTGATTGATAAAGAGATTATTTTAAAATAAGAGAATTGTTTAAACAATTGAGTGGTCGTTGAAGAGATTATGCTAAAAAAAAAAACTAGATAATAGAATCTCTAAAACAATAGATTGATCGCTTAGTAGAAAAAAAGAATATCTCTTAAGAGATAGATTGGTCGCTTAGGAAATTGGCCCGAACGGCCGTCCATTTTTTGACAGCCCGACCGTTTAAGAGATCATGCTACATAGTAAAATAAATAATCTCTTAAACAATCGAGTGGCCGTTTAAGCGATTTGGTTAGAAAAAAAAAAGAATATCTCTTAAGAAATAGATTGTTCGCTTAGGAGATTAGCCCGAACGGCCGTCCTTTTTTTGACAGCCCAATCGTTTAAGAGATCATGCTACATAGTAGAATAATATAATCTCTTAAACGATCGAGTGACCATTTAAGCGGTTTTGTTGAAAAAAATAATATCTCTTAAGAGATAGATTGATCGCTTAGGAGATTACATTATGATCTTAAGAGATTATTCTAAAATAAGAGAATTATGTTAAAATATATAGATAATATTGATATATTATAAGAGTATATATTACATAACTCTATTTTTTATAATAATCTTTTGTAGTATAGATATCATAGATACATTATAATGAGCATTATAATAATATATTCATGATAAGATCATTATGAATATTACATAGAATTATTATGATAGGATGAATTGATATCTATATTTCCATAAACTATACACACACACACACACACATATATATATATATATATATATATATATTCTCTACAAATTAAATATCTCTAAAATTATAATGATTATAACTATCTTTTATAGTATAAATTAGCATCATAAATATAATTATATATAATGATATTTATCATGATCATTATAATAAAGAAGTCATGAGTATATTATAATAGTGATAATAATACTCATAATGATTCAATATAATAGTCATAACGATATTTTATAATATAGATATAGACATCATGAATATATTATAATGATCATTCTTATGGATTTGATCTATTATTTTCTAAAAGTATTATAATAGATAGTTCAAAATGGATCTATATCAATATTTTCCAAAAAAATAATAGAATCACTTAAACGATTGAGTGATTGATAAAGAGATTATTTTAAAATAAGAGAATTGTTTAAACAATTGATTGGTCGTTGAAGAGATTATGCTAAAAAAAAGATAGATAATAGAATCTCTAAAGCAATAGATTGATCGCTTAGTAAAAAAAAGAATATCTCTTAAGAGATAGATTGGTCGCTTAGGAAATTGGTCCGAACGGCTGTCTATTTTTTAACGGCCCGACCATTTAAGAGATCATGCTACATAGTAGAATAACATAATCTCTTAAACAATCGAGTGGCTGTTTAAGAGGTTTAGTTAGAAAAAAAGAATATTTTCTTAAGAGATAGAATGGTTGCTTAGGAGATTGGACCGAACGGCCGTCCATTTTTTTGACGGCCCGACCGTTTAAGAGATTATGCTACATAGTAAAATAACATAATCTCTTAAACAATCGAGTGATCGTTTAAGCGGTTTAGTTAGAAAAAAGAATATTTCTTAAGAGATAGAATGGTCGCTTAGGAGATTAGGCCGAACGGCCGTACATTTTTTGACAGGCCTACCGTTTAAGAGATCATATTACAAAGTAGAATAACATAATCTATTAAACAATCGAGTGGTCGTTTAAGCGATTTAGTAAGAAAAGAAGAATATTTCTTAAGATATAGATTGATCGCTTAGGAGATTAGGCCGAACGGCCGTACATTTTTTGACAGACCGACCGTTTAAGAGATCATATTACAAAATAGAATAACATAATCTATTAAACAATCGAGTGGTCATTTAAGCGATTTAGTAAGAAAATAAGAATATTTCTTAAGAGATAGATTGATCACTTAGGAGATTAGGCCGAACGGCCGTACATTTTTTGACGGGCCGACCGTTTAAGAGATCATATTACAAAGTAGAATAACATAATCTATTAAACAATCGAGTGGTCGTTTAAGCGATTTAGTAAGAAAAGAAGAATATTTCTTAAGAGATAGATTGATCGCTTAGGAGATTAGGCCGAACAGTCGTATATTTTTTGACGGGCCGACCGTTTAAGAGATCATATTACAAAGTAGAATAACATAATCTATTAAACAATCGAGTTGTCGTTTAAGCGATTTAGTAAGAAAAGAAGAATATTTCTTAAGAGATAGATTGATCGCTTAGGAGATTAAGCCGAACGGCCGTACATTTTTTGACGGGCCGACCGTTCAAGAGATCATATTACAAAGTAGAATAACATAATCTATTAAACAATCGAGTGGTCGTTTAAGCGATTTAGTTAGGAAAAAAAAAAAGAATATCTCTTAAGAGATCATTTTATAGCTTAAGAGATTAGCTTGAACGGCCATTTATTTTGTCACGGCTTTGGTGTTTTGTTGTTTTTGTAAGTTAAAGTTATTTTCAATTTGACCCCCGAACATAAGTTAAGTTATTTATAATTCGACCCCCGTTCAAATTTTTGGATAAATAAGTATATTTATTTGCCCTAATTAGTGCCACGTCATAAATTCAACCCAAAAGAAAATGAAAATATAATTTGAGGGTTAGTTTCTTAAATAAAAACTTGAAGGGTCTTATGGGCTAAATTTTCTCTCTTAGCTGCTCAGTGCTCTCCCGGTTTTAAATTTGAACCCCTTAAGATATAATTATAAATTAACTCCTATAATTTTAAAATTTACAAATATTTCCTGAAATATGTATTGATTGAATAAAATTTTTTCTTTCTAAATATATGATATAATTGTGAATTGTATTTTTATTATTTTTATCATGATTTTGAGGTAGAATTCGCATGATCTTGACAAACTTAAGGTGTAAAATCTATATTCGAAATCAAATTCATAAAAAAAATAGTAATACTATCAAATTATACATAGCAAAGCCGATAGTGATTATGGTAGTATAACATAAAATTGCTATGCAAATATTGATGGAATAGCTAAATTAATTTAGAAATTTTATTAGGTTTGATATGGGTTGACTATTTAGAGTGTAGAAAAATTATTTTTGGAATATCTTTACTAATATTTATAAGAAAAAATTAAAGTTCGATAAGGTATTTATAATTTTTAAAATAAAGTAAATTAATTTATAATTATACCATATTTTAAGAGGTATAGACGTAATTTGTTATTTATAACAAATTTTAGATTATATATATATATATATATATATATATATATATAAGTGCCATATTATTCTAAGAGAGGAGACGATTAACATTTCTTTTTTAATGAAAAAGAAACAACGTATTCATAACATGTTACTTCTAACAGTAAATTGTCTTCAATCGTGATGTTTTCTACAAACAAGAAAAAATACATTTTTAATAATTACAAAAATATACTATAAGATATGAATAAAAAAACTTATTTAACTTTATATGTATGATTATTAACAACCTAAACACAAGAATTAATTTTGCAGCCAAATTGTATCCGAAAAAAGCACCTAAGCTCATTCGCTGTGGTTGAGTTTTAAAATGACAAACGAGCCCCAAACAAGTTTCGAGTTTTACTTTTACGATCCGAACAATTTAACATAAAGTTTTATTTCTTGATTTCTATTTTTTTTTCAGTATCCCCAATACTCATAAATAACAATAATGTGTATTTAGTTATTTGTACTTTTACCATGTTTCTAATCACATACGAGTATAATATTTTCATATATTATATATTAATAATTAATTTATGCTAACAAAATATGTTATTTTTAAAAAAAAATATGTGAAAATGAAATTTATGACGTTGACATTGTAATTAAATATTTGAATTTAAATGATAAATAGTTACTTCTTCATTAATAACAATATTTTCTAAACCTTTAGTCAAACGTCAATAACATTAAAATGTCAAAAAGTATTCTATCACAATGTTGCACCTTTAAGGTTGCCATTTATGAATCACAACCCCCACGAACTTCTTTACCTTTAAAAAACTTCGGTCTGAAATTTCAAATTGAAAAAAAAACCAAACAAAAAAACAATGATTATATATCTTTAAAATTAAAATATCATGAACTTTAAATTACAGTAAAAGATTAAATCCCATTTCCTACCGTCAAAAAGTTCAACATAAAACGTTACCTATAAATACACACTCATCAGCCTAACTTCAGAAAAGACAGACCAACGCACACACACACAATGAGAGTATACCTTATCTATACAGAGAGCCACTGAACCAGAAAATTTTTCATGGCATTATCTGCAGCTTTCACACACAGTTCCTTTTCCAACATATCTCCAATTTCACGAAACCCAAGACGAATACCGATTCGATTGCCGGTGATCAAAGCCGTAAAATCCTCGGAACCGGCAAACAATGAGAAGCCAGCAGAAGCAGCAAAAGTCCAAGAAGCTTCATCCTCCAATGCTCAACCCACAACCAAAGCAGCTCCCAAACCCAAGAAACCTGTCTATTCAAGTAACATGCTCGGGGAAAATTCTTGTATGAATCGGGTAGGGTGTTGAGTCCCATCCATGCAAGAACGGTCAAGAATGTGCTGCATTTTACACGAAAATACTTCTCAACAAAGATACGGCATAATCTTGACCGTTTTGTGTATATGGGTGAGCCCACGCTCGGTCCATACAAGAAGTTTCTGTTTCTATACCGGATAAAACAGTTCTTAATTTGCAGTCATAATTTCCTATGTTTCCCGACTTTTGCAGTGAAAAAAGGCCAGATTGTGAGAGTGGACAAAGAAAAGTATCTCAACAGCATCAACGTGAGTAATTCAGGCGAGAAAAAGTTTGTTTAAGACATCACAGATTCAACAGCACACAACCAACATGAGGAAAAAAAGGATGTAATTGTGACAAATGTTTGTTTTGTTTCAGTATTTATCTGTAGGACATCCACCTTACTACAAAGGACTGGATTACATTTACGAAGACAGGGGAGAGGTATTTTCTCATCTACATTTTGTTCGAAAGCAACACAGATGCAGTAAACGTGAATAGAATTAGATATATGCTATTTCACTTGTGCAATTTCACCTAACTCATGTTCCCGTCTTAGGTGCTGGACTTACGCATATTTGAGACAGGAGAGTATGCACTCGTAAGTTTGTGATATTCGTACCTGTATATTGCAATTTGTGCGCCTGCGTCTGCTGACTAACTGCAGTTCATGATGTTTTTACCTTGAGTGCCTGTGTCTGTTGACAGATAGCTGTACTTGCAACAGCTACCGAGTCGTGTAACACCCAACACTAGAAGCATAATTTACGAAACCACATGCAAAATTGTTATTCCTCGTAATTCTACGCAATAGGAATTTTCACCTTAATCTAAACAATCTCCAAGAGGGGACCAACAGAAGGAAAGAAAAAGAACATCAAATTACGATCCCAAAGAAATCTCAAGCAATAATTCACTAAAAAACTACCAAAAAAAAAATAATAATTCACTAAACTACCATGGTAGTGCCTTTT
The DNA here is from genome assembly GCA_026212405.1 of Petrea volubilis. Classification (NCBI taxonomy): domain Eukaryota; kingdom Viridiplantae; phylum Streptophyta; class Magnoliopsida; order Lamiales; family Verbenaceae; genus Petrea; species Petrea volubilis. The sequence goes on from JAOWBU010000115.1 coordinate 18,509, forward strand.
CTTTTTAACTGAAATACGAAATATTTATGAAAAAATTTACAATAGTTGAGAGCCAGAACACCAAAGATCTCTCAATACCTGCCTGCTGCAAATCATATAACTACCAGAAGAAAGAAACAGCAGCTTGAATCCATCGGGACTAGAGAAGTACTGTTGTATACACTGCAATAGCAAACATGTCTAGAATTTTAACCAAGCCAGTCACAAGATATCTTTAGTATTAGTTTCTTATGCTACCAAAACGACACTGGTCATTTCTAAACCTTGATTCTGCCTACAGATTGCATGGGTTGGAATACCAACCGCACCAGCTTGGCTTCCAACAGACATGCTAATCAAGGTACTCGGGACTTGCCCATCTTATCACGGACTTCATATGTAACATTTGTATTTTCACATTCATGAAAGCTGACCATAAAACCTTTATTACACTGCAATTCAGTGACATAAGATTATTGCCACTTGCAGTCAGATAAGCTCGATTATGAGAGGATATAGTGGAGATCCAAGAGTAAAGAATTTCGAATAGTTGGTTATGGAATGATTTATGATATAAGCTGCTCTAGAAGGCCAATGTGTTTTTCTATTTCCTCATGATATAAAATGAGGATCGGTAAGCTTCCTACGTCAGCCATGTAAGTTGTATCTTTGAGAAAATATATGCAACTCCATTCAAATCATTATGGCCAAGCTCGCCAATTCTTTCTTGTCGATCTTATCTGTTATTGAAGTTCAAACAGAATATCTTAACTGAAAGAAATGTAACATATTATGCACGTAGCCTATTCACCTGATAAATGTCACAGAAGAAATCAACAGTGTATTACTTACCTCAAACAATTAGACGAACTTCCCACATATCACAATTTACCTCATCTCATGCAAATTACTCTGCAGTCAACCAGGCAAATTTTCTACTTTTGCTCCACATATGCTTGATCATCAATCACCGCCAAGAAGTTCTCATACATCAGCTAATTCTATTCCGGTCATGAAAGCATCCATAGGAGTAACTCCACAAGGTAGCATTATATAATCTCTTCCAGAGAGTTTTTTGCCAACCGGTCAGCATATTATACTGCATTCTGATGGACTGTTGAGAGAGTAAGAGCAGTAGGCTAATAAAGTATTCACTGTTCGAGCCTCTCTCCAGTTGCAATTCCAGAAAACAGAAAATGCTTTAGTAGACAACAGTTAAAAACCTTCCCAAACTCTAGCATGAAAGAAGTTCCAATACATTATTTCTTAACCTAGATAGTGTTCACAAACAACTTAAGATGAGAGCAGAAAGAATGCCCACTAAGAAACAGATTTAATCCTCTCCCTCAACTCTGAATTTCAAATTTGGCATTAAAAAACGCACTATTGTGACTCATTATAGGAATCCTGAATCAGGATACAGGGCTGGGCCTTGAAGTGTTTATTATTTGTTAAAAGACAGCAAAAAACATAAACTAACCAGTAACTCAATTCACCAAGAACTGCTTTGTAATTTATTTGATGCTCGGTAGAAAGTGGAAAGTGACTTTTCCGTGGTTCCACTCACTACAATTACTATAACCAGTGTAAGGGTCAAAATTATGCAGGTACAAAGGCTTAACCCTTGGTTTACTAGTTCATCAATTTAAACCTTTAGTAAAAAGTTAAAAGGCCAACGAGGCAGCCTATGGGGATTGAATAGAACAAATGTTTCCAAGCTGGAAGAAAATTAGAAGTCAAAATTTACTGACACCCAGATACAAATGGTTTGGCAACCACTAATTTGAATACGCACAATAACTCCAGTGCAGATGCTATGTAAAGCGACTTTTTTTTTTTTTGTTTAAATGAAGGTATACTGGTAAAGGCCTAATAGTATCAAGTATCATATACATGTACAATGGACAATGAATCGATGATCTGAAACGAATTATTTCATAGAAAAAAGAATCGCAATGTAGTACTGGCCTATTATGCCAGCAACTAAGAATTTTCATGGTACAGAATGCTGCCTAAAGCTTGATGTGTACCTGCAGTGACATCTGCTTCAGTGACTGAAAAGCCAATTAAATCACATCCGCAGCTCCGAATAATTGTTGGAAATACAGAGATGGATGTTCTTCCCGAACAGCCAAGCACTGGCACTATAGTCAGCTATAAATACAAGAAGAAGGAACTTGATCCATGTGGGGAAATCATTATTTTACAACCTCTTCCTTGCAGCTTTATTGGCATCCATAAGCGCCTTAAGGGAGGGAAGCCGCTGAGGTACTGGCACATTCATAGACCTGTACAACCTTCTTAAATTTTCATTGTAGCCATTCGACAAGGAGGCACGTTTTTGTGGCTCTCTATTTATGTGTGTAGAAGGGGATTCTGTTTCTGCACATTCAGCCTTTCTCTTTGTTTTCAGTAGCTCTTCGAATTTCACTTCAGCAACATCTTCCTTCCGACAAGGCACATCTTCTGTTTCAATTGATGCTCTCTTCGTGGAATCACAACTCATCGATACTTCTTTCTCTTCATATTGGAAAGTAGAATCGTGGAGTCCATTCCTCGCTCTTCCAAATAACGTGACCATGGGCCTTTTGCTTGGAGGAGACAAACTCAACCGTTTCCTCCGGTGTGTGGATATGACAACTGATTCAGATTGGGTTTCCACACAGCTTTTGGAGATGTCCTCCTCCAAATGTGAGCAGCTCGAACTGTTTACTGATTCATCTGGACCTAAAGATGCTGCTGCACTAATATCCAGAAGTTTCAGGAGAGAGTCATTGAAAGCTAGTTGATTATTAAAACAGTGCTTCTTAACATAATCCAGCTCCATAGCTCTGCAGGTAGGTGTCGTAGACACTGCCCATTTAGGTGCCAGAAGTTGCAACGCCCACTCCAGTTCATCTCTGGATGAGTGTATTGAGTAACAGACATGCCAAACACCATAAAGATCCCTAACGGCTTGATCAATCCTTTCTTTCATTCGCTTTTCTATCTCAGAAACACCCTCATTACAAGCATACCATTGTGAAGAAGGGCGGATGATAAGAGGTTCGTGCTGAAAATTGGCACGAGCCTCGGCTATCTTTGCTTCAGCTCTTTCATATAGTTTCGGAAATCCATCAAATAGCTCAAAACGGGAAGATGGGTCTTGTGATATGATTTCAGGGACTATAAGTTCGAGAGACTTAAAGCATTCTGAATTTGTGGCTTTATCAACATATATCTTCTCACCAAATGCTCGCGAAACTTCTACAAGTATCTCTTCTTGACCTAGAAGATCACAAGTCAAATACACCTTACGAGCATCCGGGTGCTTCCATATACAATTGATAACCTGGTTCACAAATGTTTTTGCATTCACAACGTCATATAAGCTTGCAGTCAATGAAACAATGCATACAAAATTTATATCCGCTAATCCAGGCATTAAAAAAACAAACATATACACATGGGCCACAATGAAACCTGAAAAATCCATAGGATCCAAATTGTAAGTGCTTAGTAAGAAATTATTCAGCTTCACGATGTCCTTCTCTTGTGTAATTGTTTAGCAGTTCCATTCACTCAACATGCTGAAATTGCTTTGAAGGTTATCTAGACTATCTTGTGAATCCACAACCAATCAGAAATTAAAAAGTTTCAACTTCTTAAATTTAGTGGCATATTGTCTCTATCCCTCAAAGTAAAGCACCGATGCATTATCAAACTATGTGAAAGCATCTATATCCTTCCTCATGATTAGCTAAGCCAACATCTTAATACACTTTTCACTACTACGAACTGTCATTAGATATGCTATCCGTCTTGCGCATGCTGGCAGGATATCATCTTTAGTGTCCATGGTCACAGCTATTATAAACAACATAAAATTATATGCAGTACAGCACAAAATGAGGGCAAAAAGTTGGACATATAACTTTATACCCACAACTCAGTATTACTAGTTCAATTGACAGCTTCAAAGGATGTGGAGTTCAGATAAGACTGGACAAGGTAATTAAGTGTTAATTGTTAAACCATTGTTATTTCGCAAGCTCGATCTCTGAATCTCACTACACGGATATGTTACAAGACTAAAGCTGATCAGTAAGCAAAGAGAAACCAAATATAAAGAAAACCATCATCAACCAGTCAAGTCACAATGCTACAAGCCTAGCAACATAATATTCAAGGATGACTGAGAAAGTCTACCTGCCGGATTGCCAAGTGTCTGCTTGGCATCGTCAAAGGAAATTGACCAAATGTGCAATCTAAAAAGATATAATCCAGAGGACACCTTGGTCCTTTTCCTTTCTTGCCAATGTACTTGTCTGGTAAGCTTTGCAAACAATCAGGGGTCAATCTGCAATCTCCTGTGTGCAAAATGTTACCAAAATTACCTTCAAACAGAAACATCACAGCTCCTGAAATTCACAAATTGCATTCTCCATGAGAATCTTTTAATGGCAGAGGCTTTGTATCACTTCACAAGTCTAATGTCCATATGACAGCAAAGGCCATTGTTATTGGGAAGCATCGTCTCGCAAGAAGGGCCAAAAGGATCAAGTTTAACATAAATAAAGACGATGAATGAGCATATATAAAATAACAAGATAGCAGATATCTATTGATTTTCAACCGTTGAAAAAAGAGCAAGGACTTGCCTACTTACAACAACAATTGTAGCAAGACTTATTAGCAAATACGATAAACCAACAACAACAAAAAGTGAAAAAAAAGGAAACCATACCCTATTAATCAAGCATCAATCAGGAAAGGTAAGAATGAATAATTAACACTCACAAACTTTCACGACGAACTACTTTTTGAGGAGCCTTTATATTTAACAAAAACGTACAATAACCCAGACCTGGACAATGATTGGCATCAAAAGCAGTGACAGTGAAATCACCGTCCGGATCCTCAACAACCAACGATTGCCCAATCTCAATACTTACAAACATCAATTCATCAAGCTGCAAATATAGAAACAAGCATTCCGATTAAAAAGAAACACAAAAACCAACGATTGCCCAACGTCAATACTAACAAACATCAATTCATCAAGCTGCAAAAATACAGGAAAAAGCATTTCGATTAACAAGAAACACAAAAACCGCTCAAACAATCAGATAAAATACTTCGAGAATTCGAATAAAAATCGCACTTACCTGAGGATAGTATTGGAGGAGAAGAGTTCTGGTGAGTAGAGTAGAGTAGATGGGATAAGAAGCGTGGGCGGCGATCCCCTGCGCGTGGTCCTTGTGAGCGTGTGTGAGGAAATGGTGCCTCTTCCTCTTGGAGCTTGGCGTCCATGTATCCACAGAAAATGGCAGCCCCTTCGGCATCTCGATCGGCATCTTCAAACCCCTCTCTCTCTCTCTCTCTCTCTCTCTCTCTAACTGTGTGTTTCGGCAACAGAGTGGGAAATTTTTTGCTTTTATGTTGATGGTTTTGGTTTTGGGGGGGAAAAATTGCTGCGTACGATACCATTAGGGAAAGATCAGGTGCTCCGCATATATATAGACCAGCGTGCGCTGAGTGTCCACGTGGAGAAGTGCGATCGTATTGGATTCGGGTTCTGGATATTTCGGGCAACCGACTTGGACCGCCGCAAAAGCCAAAAGGATTTGGTAATGAGAATAAAAATTACAAAATTTACCTAATTTATTTAATTCTTTTTCCTTGGTTTTAACACGCGAAAAAAAAATCCATATTTAACGGGGTATGTGAGCTTTTTCATAAAAAAAAAATGAAGAAAGTAGTAATAAATAATAGATATACAAATAAAGTAGAAGTCTAAATATTTATTTTTTACATGGTCGAATCTGCTTTGGCTACGCGTGCGCCAACTCAGCTTCGACGTCGACTCCAGCTCAGCGCAAGCCGCCAACCTCGGTTTGCCACGTATATGGCCTAGTCCGATCAGGATCCAGTTTCTGTCATGTCGGCTGAGTCCGATCAGAATTCATTATGTCTCCTCGGCTTATTGACTTTCTCGGGGCCACGACGTCCTCGATGAATATCCCATCCCATCCTCGAAGTCATCACATTAACAACCGTCTCCGGCAACAGGTGTACCCGACGCGCCCATAGTGCGTGTCAAAGAATACTCCTATAATTAACAACAGGGCTGGGCCAGTCTAACCTTAGTCCGGCCCACCCGTTTCTAATTATTATAAATAGTGTAACAATATTGTTCATTAGGTAAGATTTTTTTTAATCCACTATTACGCCCATTATTACCTTCCGACTGTCTACTCGAATACTGACTTGAGCGTCGGAGGGTCTTCGCCTGAGACACTTCCGGCTAGCCTCACGTGTGCTCCATCCTTGCAGAATAGGACCCGACCAGCTTTCATACTCTCCAACTCGGGCTTTTGGACCAGGCCTAGACGTTCATACTCAGACCATATCTCTGATCGGAGTGACATGTACTGCGTACTGCGAACCAAATCCGACCACATCATTTTGGCGCTAGAGAAAGGGCGGCTCTATTCGAGCAAGTGAGAAAATGGTGAACACGCGAAGAACTGGAACAGAGCCGGGGGCCCCACAAACCACCAATCCAATCCCCGAGACTCTCAACGCTCTGCCACAGACTGTTCCGCAAGTCACCGGGCTGACACCTACACCTCCCACCGGGCAGAACCTCGTCGTTCCGACGACAGATCAGTTCAATACGCTCTTACGCGAGATCAAGCGGGGGAACCCAGACCCCGCTCCGGTCGCCGCTGCAGAAGACCCTCACTCGCTGAGGGAGGAATTTCGCCCCCCGCGAGGTGTTCGGGCAACCAACGCCAAACGGAATGACGCGCAGGTGCGCAAATGGGTCCCCGCCACAAGGGAGCCCCGAAAAGAAATCAAGCGTTCTCCGACCACTTGGCCAAAAAGCGCCCGGCCACTATGGAGAAAGTCATATCCATCGCCCAACAGTACATGAATGTCGATGACATAAGGTTCAAAAGGAGGCCGGACGTCGGGGAAAGGAAGGACCGCCGACGAGACAACGACCTCACCCCGTTGGTAGTGTCGAGGAAAGAAATCTTCGCCACCATCAACGCCAGCGACCCCACGATCTTCCGGAGGCCGAGGAAGATCCAGGACAAAGACGGAGCTCCCCCGAGGGAAAACAAATATTGCGCGTTTCACAAGCAAGTGGGCAATCACGACACCGAGGGCTGCTACGCCCTCAAGAAAGAGATACAGCGCCTCATCGACATGGGCCGCCCGAAGATCAAAAAATAAGTGGAACAGGAAGGGCAAGGTCACAAGGGTGAGGGAAGCCGCCGACACAACTCCCTGTCCTACGCGAAACGATGAATATGGGTCTCCGAAGAGGGATAGATCTCGCTCCCCACGAAGAGACTACACATCCTCTGCTCGGGCGGACAAGCCACCGACCGCGCAAGACAACCTCCCGACTAGGGGGATGATACACACTATTACAGGAGGGTCAAGTGGGGGAGACACTAAGAGCAGAAGAAAACATGTTGAAAGGCGCCTCGACCAGGCCCAATACCGTATCGAAGAGCGCTACTACCATGAGAGGCTGCATGTAAACACCATCGCAGAGGCAGGGTCGTCAACGGCGGAATTGCTCGAATTCTCCGATCGAGACCTCATGCACATCCCTAAGACAAAAGGCCTCGAAGATGCACCGGATTACCCAATGGTTATTAATCTGGACGTGGCCAACTATTCTGTGGCCAAGTCCCTAATCGACAACGGGAGCTCCGCCAACATCCTTTTTGCTAGCACATTCGCGAAAATGGAGTTGGGGTGATACACACTCTCTCCCGTGCAGACCCCCCTCGTCAGGTTTGGTGGATCCGAGGTGGTTCCTCTCGGAATGATCCAGCTCCCCACCTCACTGGGGGAAGCTCCGAGGAGGAAAACGATGATGATGCAGTATTTGATTGTGGATGCCCCGTTCGCTTACAACATCATCCTGGGGCGACCTGCACTTGATGCATTTCGGGCAGTGGTGTCCACAGATCATTTGAAAATGAAATTTCCAAACCCCGTTGGGGTCAGGTAGGTGACGTGCCGTATTCTGGATGCTTGGAAGTGTTATACGGCATCCTTCGAAGGGAGGAAGATTCCGGCACCCCAACCCGGAAACGCAAACACCCCGCACATCAACATCCCTAAGTCCTCTGAGATCGACCCGAAGAAGAGGAGGAGGCTCGAGGAGGAAAAGATCACGCCGGCGGAAGGGTTCAAGATAGTCGAGCTTGTCGAGGGAGACCCGACCAAGACCACGAGGGTCGGAACGAGTCTCGATCCGCACCGAGAAGTGATGCTTATCGACTTTCTCCGTTCTAACGTCGATGTCTTTGCTTGGAAGGCCTCAGACTTTCCGGGGATCGACCCTGAAGTGATTGTCCATCGCCTCAATGTGGACCCTTCGGTTAGGCCCGTGAGATAGAAGAAGAGGATATTTTGTGAGGAGCGTAACTGGATCATAGACGAGGAGGTCAATAAGCTGCTCGACGCCGGATACATCGTCAAAATCCAATACACCGAGTGGCTGTGCAATGTGGTTGTGGTTGCCAAAGGGGACGGTCGTTGACAGATGTGCAACGATTTCACCGACCTCAACAAAGCCTGCCCGAATGACCACTACCCCCTCCCACGAATCGATCAACTCGTCGATTCAACAGCAGGATGTGAGTTGATGAGCATGATGGACGCCTTCCAGGGTTACTATCAAATCTACATGGCCGAGGAGGACCGCGGAAGGACATCATTTGTCGTCTCGACCGGAACATACTGCTTCCTCGTGATGCCCTTTGGGCTAAAAAAAAGCGGGCACTACATACCAGAGGCTGGTGAATCTTATGTTCAAGGAAGAGATCGGCAAGACCGTCAAGGTCTATGTCGATGACATGATAGTACGCAGCGAGAGAGAATCCGACCATCTGGGACATCTTGCTCGGGCATTTGGCATTTTACGGAAGTATGGTCTGAAACTTAATCCCAACAAGTGCACGTTCGGGGTCCGTGGAGGGAAGTTCCTCGGATACATAGTCAGCCATCGAGGAATCGAGGCCAATCCCTCCAAGATTCGCGCCATCCTCGACATCGAGCCTCCCAGCTCGGTGAAGGAGGTCCAAAGGTTGGTGGGTCGTATAGTCGCCCTCAACAGGTTCATATCCCGCTCAGCCGATCGGAACCTCCCCTTTTTTAAGGCACTCCGGGTGGTCCCCTGTTGGAAATGGACTGAGGAATGTCAGCGCGCGCTCTTCGAGTTAAAGGGCTATCTGACTGAACCCCCTCGCTGTCGAAGCCAGTTTCGGAGAGACCCCTCCACATCTACTTGGCGGTATCCTCGAATGCCATCAGTTCGGTTTTGGTTAACGTGGACGGCCGTGTCCATCGCCGGGTGTATTACTTAAGTAAGCTGCTCCAAGGCCCTGAACGGAACTACCTGGAAATTGAGAAGCTGGCCCTCGCCCTGGTCCACTCAGCCCGGAAGTTGAGCCAATATTTCCAGGCCCACACTATCATAGTCCTGACTAGTGAGCCATTGAGACAAATCTTGACCAAGCCCGATGTTTCAGGTCGGTTGGTGAAGTGGGCCGTTGAGCTTGGGGAATTCGACATTCAGTTTCAACCGCGCGTAGCCATTCACGCCCAGGTATTGGCGGATTTTGTTGTGGAAATGGCTTTAAGTCCTGCGGCCAATCCGAAGACACTTTGGACCCTCATAGTCGACGGGTCCTCCACAAACTCTGGGGGAGGAGCTGGCGTCTACCTACGGGACGAGCTTGGCAATGAGCTTGATTTCGCCATCCGCTTGGAGTTCCCTGTCTCCAACAACGAGGCAGAATATACGGCCCTGGCTGCAGGAATGAAGATAGCTCTAGACAAGGGTGTAGACGAACTCAAGGCCTTAACCGACTCGCAGTTGGTAGCTGAGCAGGTCAACGGAAACTACGACACCAAAGATAGCCCTCGAGGAGATAAATAACTTGAAGGGGAAGTTCGCCAAGTTCACGCTTGAACAGATCCCCCGAGCAGAAAATGACAGGGTGGATCAACTATCGAAGCTAGCCACCTCGACGAAAGGCACAAGAGAAAGGTATATAACGGTGTTGAGCTTGCCATCACCCTTGATCGGGACCGGAACAGAGCAGGGTGTGCTCGCCATCGAATACCCGGAGGGTTGGATGGCCGAGTTGATCGCCTATTTGAAGGATGGAATTCTCCCCAAGGATCTCGTCGAAGTTAAAAGACTCCGACGATAGGCCCCCCGTTACGCACTGGACGGACAAGGGCGCCTGTCCAGAAAAAGCTTTGATGGGCCTCCTCGACGATGCTTGAGCAAGCAGCAGGTGAAGGAAGTTATCGAGGAGATACACCTAGGGTGCTGCGGAAACCATACTAGGCCAAGAGCCTTGGCCAAGAGGGCATCCCGAGCGGGGTTCTTCTGGCCTACCCTCGTCCAGGACTGCTTCGATTTCGTCCGAAGATGCCGGACTTGCCAGATGCACGCCAATCTCATTCATCAACCCGCCGCCCCGATGGCGAACGTGGAAATCTCGTGGCCATTCGACTAGTGGGGAATTGACATCCTAGGGCCATTTCCTCAGGCCCCCGGGCAAAGAAAGTTTGCTATCGTTGCCGTCGAGTATTTCACAAAGTGGGCCGAAGCGGAAGCCGTCACCAAGATCACCGATTCGACTGTCAAAGCCTTCATTTGGAGAAACATTATCTGCCGCTTCAGACTCCCCAGGGTCATTATCTCCGACAACGGGACCCAGTTTCAAAGCCATCGAGTGAGGGAATGGTGCTCCAGCCTCAAGATTGAGCAGCAGCTCACCTCTGTAGGGAACCCTCAGGCGAACGGACAAGTCGAGGTTACTAATCGGACAATTATCCACGGACTCAAGACAGCACTGGCCGACGCTCGAGGCAACTGGGCCGACGAGCTCCCGGGCGTACTCTGGGCTTACCGGACTACTCCTCGAACTGCAACGGGCGACACCCCATACGCCTTAGTATATGGGTCCGACGTCGTCATACCTGCTGAAGTGTTGCGCCCCTCTGCACGAGTAGCCCACTTCGATGAAATCGCCAACATCAACGCTCGCCTGTTCGAACTCGATTTCACCGACGAAAGAAGGCGCGCTGCTAAGCAGAAGATGAATAAGTTAAGAGCATCCACCGCACATGCATACAACCGCCATGTCCATCCTCGGGCATTTCAAATCGGGGATCTGGTATCCAAAAAAGTGGAAATCTCCCACCCAGTGGGCAAATTGGACCCCAAATGGGATGGCCCGTTCAAGGTCATCAAAATCTACAAAAATAATGCTTATCGCCTCGAGGACATTGGGTGAAAAGAACTGCCCCGTCCATGGAACGCCACAAACCTCACAAGCTTCTACGTACGAGTCTCCCATGGTCGAGCAGAGAGTGATTACTTTTCAGGTCAAAATATGTTATTTTCTGCGCCTGATCTTCATTTTACAAGATTTGATTTGAATTTCGATGATGAACATGGAACTGATACATTGCAAAATTCAAGTTTGGTTTTCATTTTTCAAGTTTGAGCTCGAACTTAATCATATTTTCATTTATCGAGTTGAAGTCGATCTTAAGTTTCTATGTTAACAAATAATATTTCGATGAGGAACGCAAAAACTGGAAATGAAACATTGCAATTCATTGATTAAAATGGAGATTACATCCTATTCTAAAAAAAAACAATGTACATCCCTACGGGCATACGACCCGGCATAAACTCTTAGGGCCTAGGCGCCATCTATCTCTTCGGCAACCTTCTCGACCGTCGCCTCTATGGCCTGGTCGGCCCCAGCATCGGCCACGCCCTCGTTCACCGGGCCACTTGTCGCCCCACATCGGACCCTCCTTGATCCACGATGATGGCGTCGTCGGGCTCCACATCCGGAGAGAGAGGCCACCCCAAGCACTTGTTCTCCTCATTGCGGACTTGTCTCTCCATGATGGAGATCACACTAGCGAACTCCGCACCCTCATACGCCGGCAGCGCCTCATCATCCTCGGTGTCCTCCTCCCCGGCATCATTCAGGTGGATGTCGTAGCCCTCCATGGGGAAATCGGGAGGGATAACGCCGCGTGCCTTCAGCTGGTTGAAGGCCCGTTCGAACCCGAGGGTGGCGTCGTTCGCCCCGCGGAGAATGGTGGCGTACTCGAACACCGGTCCGCACACGAACCGTTTCACGGCCTCCTTCTCGAAGTTGGGGACGGAAGCCATCAGCTCGGCCCTCATCGAACGGCAGCCCCTCTTTTCGCCCAGCGCCAGGGCATCATTGGCCTTCTTTTTCAGGAGGGCATTCTCTTGCTCCAGCTCGGACTCCCTCTTCTTGAAGTCCAGCTCGAGCTTCTCAATCCGCTCATCCAGCGCGCGGGTCTTATTCCGTTCCTCCTCGATTTCCCGCTGAGCAACTTGGTTCTTTTGCCGCTCCTCATCCAGGTCCGCCTGGAGGCGACTTCCTCGAGCCTCCCGCTCGGCTTTATCACAGCACTCCCGGCTAACCTCCAGCTGGTGAAAGCCGTGAAACACCCTTTGCTGGAGGGTGTTCATATCCTCTGAGATGGTATGGGCCAACTCGGCATCATCGAGCTCCGAGAGGATAATCTGGTCGGCCTTGAAGACGGCGTTCCTAAAACTCCTCATGGCCAGCTTCTTGTTCCCTCCCCCAAGGACGCTCTGGCCGGACAAGTCTCCGAACTTGGGGCCGAAGCGGGGCTCCGGAGCGTCGGGGTAATTCAGCACCTCCAGCTCCTCCGAGGAGTAGCCGGAACCGTCAGTTGGCCTCTTTTCTTTGGCCGATTTTGTGTCCGCCTTCTTCGAAGCGGGCCCAGTTGCCCTCGTCGGGGGTGTGGATTTAGGAGCCTTCCTCTTCCAGACAAGAGGCGTTCCCTCCTCGATGTTAATGGCCTCGTCCCCACCAGGGGCTTGCGCCGGCAAGTCGACAGCCTGTGTCGCCGTTGGGGGGATATCCTCGGAGACGGTAACTTCTCTCCGGGGGGGATAGCCTCCTCCTTCTGCCAGACACCTTGGAGATAAGGTTCATTCAGCCCATCTCTAATACGCGGAGATCTGCAAAAGAGAAAACCATCCGATCAGGCAATGAAGAGTCATTCACACAAAAAATAACGTCGTAATTCGAGCAAAAACATGCAATGAATTTAATACCAAAATTAATATGGTCGGTATCAAGCCTGGCCGCCGAGAGCTCAATAAACCCAGGGCCTTGTGGCCGAGCACCCATTCCCTTGTCCAACTGCTCGACCCCAGCCCGGCCAGGGAGAGCTTTCTCACTTTCGAATTATGCACCCTCCTCACCGGCCATGGATCCTCGGAGTGCACATAGCACCACTTCTGCTTCCAGTCCGCCCCGTATGACGATGAGGCCGTTTCGATCAGTTTTCTTCCGTTCTTGGCACTCACGAAAAAATAGTTGAATTCATCGTCCGATGAGGACCTGCTCGAATGATTAACTTGGTATAGATCGGAGAAGTTGGCCACGGTTGGAGTATGCCCGGTGCAGTGACAAAAAATGATGAAGGCGCATATCGAGGCGTATGAGTTTGGAGTCAGTTGAATCGGGCTTATGTTCAGCCGGTTTAGGATTGTTGAGATGAAGGCTGGGATCGAAAACCTAAGTCCGTTCTCAATGTGCGCATAATGAATGGAAAGGCACCCCTCGGGGGGATTCGTGATGGAGTCCTCCCTGCTCGGCCAGATTACATCGAATGTATCACGGACATAGTGGTTCATCATCTTCTCTATATCCTGTTCAGTGTTGTGCGCGACAATGTTTCTCCAACTCACTATCGTTTGGTTGCCCGCGATAGCTTTCCTTCTCCCCCGACTATGCTCTTGACCAGATGGGCCCTCCTCCTCGGAAACGGGCCTCCACGAGGGGACCAGCACGTCGGGCACGTCGCCCATTGGAGGGAGTGCCTCCCCGCTCTCCGCCACCATTCGCCGCCTCATCTCTTCTACCTTGCTCGGGCTCTTACCACCCCCCCGAGGCCGGCTGGCATCAAGATGATGCCCCCTCGAAAGAGGCTTCAGCCTCTAAAGATATCGACAAGTTTACGTCGCTTAACCCCTCTCCGACTGGGGACTCTACCATCCTATTTTGACTATCAGAGCTACCCATTGACTGATTCATGATTGCCTAAGACTAGTTTGAGATTAATAAAAAGGAAGAGCGAAAACGGAAATGTGGGGAAGAGGAAGTTCCTAAATTTGACTGGGCGAAAAAAGGATTTGGCTGCTCGAAGTGTTTCCCGTTTGCTCGGTGCTCTCAGGCTATGCTCGGTGCTCTCAGTCTTAGCTCGATGTTAAAATGACGCGCCTACAGCTGCGCCCGGAGCCCCTATTTATAGGATGGTAAAAATGTTCCTCGGGAAGTCCAATGGACGCCTGTAATCATTACCAACGGTCACATCCCAACGGTCAATTTTCGAAATTACCGCCAAGGCCTAATCGATAATGCTTGAGCGAAATCACAAGCGACATCTCCTCGAATAGTTTGAGGCCTGATCGTACTGTGCGAATCGGTCAGCCCGAGAGCTGGGGGGACTAATGACGTGGCCGAATCTACTTTGGCCACGCGTGCGCCAACTCAGCTCCGAGGTCGACTCCAGCTCAGCACAAGCCGCCAACCTCGATTTGCCACGTGTATGGCCTAGTCCGATCAGGATCCAGTTTCTATCATATCGGCCGAGTCCGATCAGAATTCATTATATCTCCTCGGCTTATTGACTTCCTCGGGGCACGACGTCCTCGATGAATATCCCATCCCATCCTCGAAGTCATCACATTAACAACCATCTCCGGCAACAGGTGTACCCGACGCGCCCACAGCGCGTGTCAAAGAATACTCCTATAATTAACAACAGGGCTGGGTCAGTCTAACCCTAGTCCGACCCACCCGTTTTTAATTATTATAAATAGTATAACGACATTGTTCATTGGGTAAGATTTTTTTTAATCCACTATTACGCCCATTATTACCTTCCGACTGTCTACTCGAATACTGACTTGAGCGTTGGAGGGTCTTCGCTGGAGACACTTCTGGCTAGCCTCACGTGTGCTCCATCCTTGCAAAATAGGACTCGACCAGCTTTCATACTCTCCTACTCAAGACTTTTAGACCAGATGGACGTTCATACTCAGACCATATCTTTGATCGGAGTGACGTGTACTGCAAACCAAATCGGACCACATCAATTTTAAATCAAAAAAATTATAAATTTTACATATTCATGTTTAGAGCCTATCTAAATAGATTTAAAAAAATATTTGTTGAACCGTGTTTTTCATTGCAGAGTTTTTTTAAACTAAACAGTTTTATATTTGAATGAAGTAGTTTAAAATTACTTAAAAAATGTTTTTCTTTGTAAGCACTTTGGATAGTTTTGACTTTTGCTTTTTCAAGAAGCCAAATCAAACAAATTTTTTTGTTCGCCGAAATATTTTTTTTCAATAATTAATTACTTCTCTTATGGGAAAAAAAAACCTATCCAAACGGAACAAAATTATCACATGCACATTGACTAACCATATATGAATGAGACCAAAGGTGAACTTAACCTAACATGTGATACCAAAAGTGCAATTTGAATCCTATGCTATATAATCGTTTTACATTTTCTTATTCACTCATCAATATATACGATGTGTCAAGTGTCACCTCCTCTGGCCACGTCAGCCATGGTGGGCCAGTCCTGATCTCAATTGCAGGCCAACAAAACCCTCAACCTGATAGGTTGCCCTCGAAGGAGGTTTTAAGCCCGATTATTCTCGACCATGAGTTTGTAAGCCATAAAGCTCACCAAGAGTGAGAACATATGCCCTCGAAGTGACTCCAGGTCTTCGAGAGAGCGTCTACCCAAAGACTGGGCCCTGAAGTGCGAGGTACGAGGAGGAAGGTACCTCTCCCCAGGCTTATCCCAAGTCTGGGACTAGAAAACCGCAAGAGACACTTGAAATCCTTGAGGCCTCATAAGTTGGACCCGCGACACTAAGGCACGGGTGGCTTAAAGGCTTGGGGGTCCCCAAACGCAGTTGTGTCAAGGGCACTAACCCTATACTTAGCATCCGTCAAGCTTATTAGCCAACGGGAAAAACCTAATTGGCGACCGATGATAAGCCTTATACATACCGCCACCTAACGCGTCCCTATGACACATAAGTTCATCCCATCTAAATGTCCAATCATAAATACAATAATTGATTATAAATGTCCAATATACAAATTAAATGTTAATTGGACCCCTCATTAAGGAGAAGGTAAGGCCAACCAGTATTTGAGAGTTCAAAAGTGAATAAAAAATACGTCCACCTGTACCTCACGCATCAGAAGGGCTGACCAATCCCCATAGTCCACGTCACATCAGATGACCTCTCATATAAATAACCAAAGGCTCTCGGATCATTCATCTTTTAAATCATCTTACTTGCAAAACAAGAACACCATATTCACTGTTGATCATCTTCTTCACTCTATCATCAATTGACTTGAATGTCGGAGAATTTACGCCGAAGCAAATTCGGCTAACCTCACCTGTGTTCCTCCTTCTTTGACAAGTGGACCACCAATATAATCACCCAGAGCAAGTCAGACTCCGACATATGGTCTGACCAAAAAGCAACCACATCAATACGCTATGTATATTTGTGCTTGATTGAGATAAGAAAAGTAAAAACTAATAATATGAAAAAAAAATTTAAAAATTCTATTTTTTATCTCAACCAATCATCAATACAATCATCAATACAATACTATGTATTCACGAATGGAATAATAAATATCCTACAACTATTTAGCAGAGGATCCCGAAAGGCCAAAAGTGAACGTTTTTTCCACTTTTATTCAACAATGGTTTACTAGTAAATCAGGCCAAGAGAAGCTAACAAGTACTAAAGTTTTTGATTGAAATTCCCCTGTTAAGATAATTCTTAATAAACATTTCACTAGCATACAACATAACCACTCTCCTTATGTACATCATACATGTCCCTTAAATTACAGAGCAGAGTACCAAATACAATGGGAACAGTCTAAACCTCAAATGCAATATCCATTTTCCACCATGCTTGCTTCTCTATCTCAATCGTTGAACGAACCCTTCGCAAGCTTCATATTCGGTACACCAATCCCACGATTTGTAGTCGATCCCTGTGCCCAAGCTGTATCAAATCTTCTATTCCACTTTCTCTATTATATCCATTACATTTTCCACTATTTGTACGCGTGTTTACGAGTTCCGACAACAGAATACAAAGTGGAACAGTAAACACGGAACAGGAGAGATCTGAACCATCGTGTTGGGGCTCCAAAACTTTCTGGCAATATCACATTTTGGAGGGGCTGAGGGGGTTCTATAGCGGAGTTCGTGTCGGGGATCTAACGGGTGTTTGAGACCTGAATTGTGGGATCTCGAGCCATGGATCGAGCGAGGTTCTTGAGTTGGGCCGCAGTGGGAATATTGAGTGATCGGTATAGGTATGGCCGTTTTGTGCGACGGATGTATAAGAGGGATGTGGAGGAGAGAGAAAAAAGTTCCTGTAAACTGCCCCATCATGTCGTAATGGACTTGAGGTGGGAGATACCGGCAGCGACGTCGTTATTGTCCTTGCGTTATCCCTGTAGGCCCAATGAGAAAACAATAATCAGTAATTGCTGGGGAGTGTACCATACCAGTTTTCACAGAGAGAGAGAGAGAGAGAGAGAGAGAAGAATTTCAAGTAGTGTATCACTACCTTGGGCTTATTAAGGTTCTTGGTAACGTTAGCCTCGGAGCATCGTCTCTATCAACAGAGTTGGTGTTCATTCTGCCGGAGTGCATCTCCAACGCAGTCTGCACGAGTATAGACAAAATATTTATGCAGATCAATAAAACACGCTGATTAAGCACGTCTAGACATGATTGTAGCTTTCAAGTTGTCTTTTACATGGTAGAACCATTCTCCGGTTACATTTATTATGATGAAGTAGTGCTGATAAAAATCGAGTGGGTGACAATACTTGCACGCGAATCTCTGATTTACGGTTCAAAGATAAAGTTAACAAAAAGTTAAAACTAGAACCTTTCGTTCATCAAACTGTTGCCCAAGAATATAAATAGAATAACAACGCCGCCTTCTCCTGTAAGGTTTCAAAATTACACATACCTCCCTAAGACTCGTTTCCAACTTACAACTATCTACTTCAGTAGATTAGCGCACACAACTAAACAATATTCTATAATTCACGTTTGAGTAAGTTTTCGATATCGTTCCTGTATATACAGATGATCTAATCCAAATTTCTTAATAAAATTTTCCAATTTTGATTAAATTTAGATGACAGTAAGATGGCAAGTTTGTGCAATTAGGCACACGAACGGGGGAGGTCACAACAAGAAGACAAAGAAAACACTTTCATATCAATAATAGCGAAACGTTACACAACAATTAACCTTTCTTTTATAAACTCAAGTGACTTTAAAAAAAATTACCGGAGTGCGGCTTCCATCAAAGGCACGAGGAAATGCTTCCCGAGTTATATTGACATTGGTTGTTCGTGCGGTAGTTTGGTTTCTAACAAACGGGTGAGTGAGTAATTTGGACGCTGTGGGCCGTGCAGATGGTTCCCGCTGCAAACATAGCCTTATAAAATTTTTTGCATCAGCCGATAGGTGATCAGGAATCCCCGGAGTATCTTTACTGTTCCCAATTTTAAATATAGCAGCTACCTGTTCAATATATTAACACGTTCAAAAATAAAAAAAATTTAATAACATAGCCACCTTCAATGGTAATAATCAACAGACTTGAAATAAATTCTGAAAATGAAAATGTCTAACCCCTTCATATTGGCTCCAAGGTGGCTTCGATGTTGCCATTTCAAGAACCGTGCATCCTAAGCTCCAGATATCTACCGGGAGGCTATACCCGTTTGTATTCATGACAACCTAGGAGGGGCATAAAATATCAGTATCTAGAAATCATTGGGAATAACCTGTATTAAAAGTCACAAGGGTGTGTGTGTGTGTGTGTGAGAGAGAGAGAGAGAGAGAGAGAGAGAGACCTCAGGTGCCATCCAATAAGGGCTCCCTTTGAAGGATAGCATTGAAGAACATGCAGCTATCTGTCAAATAAAAAAAATCACATTAATGAAACTCCACTTGACTGTTCCACACGAGACCATCTCGTTCATTTTCGAAGACGTACACCGCGAAATATCTTTCTTTAATAAGTTGGTACTTTTATAAAAAGAGAAATTGAGAAAACAATGTTAACCACATTATATTATTTTCACTTGCTCAGTAGAAAAACAATGTAATTTGCTCATACATAAATAAACCGCAAAATGTGGTAAAAAATACGTACATGTTTCGCCATGCCGAAATCAGCAAGTTTAATTTCACCATTTGGGTCCACTAAAATGTTTGCTCCTTTGATATCTCTGCAGAGACAGAAGCCATGAACATTTTAAAATCTATGATGATGTGAGATACAAATACAGTATTCGGATCACCATGGGAGAGAAAAGCGGCACCTGTGCACTGTATTGCGTCCATGTAAATAAGCCAGACCAGAGAGAATCTGACGGGTGTAATTTTGTATCACGGGTTCCCCAAAGGGCCCGTATTCTTGAAGCAATTTATGGATGGAACCTCCAGAGACGTACTCCAAATAAACCGATAGGCTTTCTTCACTCTGAGAAAGGAGTAAACTTAGTTAAAAGTTGCAAGATTGTGATAGCCATGTTCATGAACCAAAATAGCAATGTTTTGAAAACCAAACCGGACATAGGATTAGTGGCCTTACTGGTTACCAGTTCGACCACTGGTTCAACCGGTATAATCTCATAAATAAATTAAAAAGTAGATGAAACTAAGTCGTACCAGATCACTTCCATAGTATTGAACAATGTTCGCATGAGAAAGCTGACTTAGCAACGATATCTCCTGATCAAATAATAAGAAAGATGTCACAAAAGATAATTACAAGGCTCTCAAATCTGTGTACAAAAAGGAAAAGAATGGTGGGAAATTTAATGTATTGTTAAAATAGGTATTCTAGTAAGTTAAAACAGCAAGTTTTGAAGAGGACCTGGTTCAGTTGCTTGAGACTTTCTTTTGATGATTGATCATCTGAAACAACTTTAACTTCTTTTATTGCACACATCTGCCCATTCTCACTGCGATCAAGACATTACGACGTTAATACAGAAACTGCCATCAGGAGGACAGCCATCAAATAAATTAAATAAAGAAAATGAAGTAATATCACAACAAAGAAAAATGACAAACAATTTTTTTGTCTAACTCGAGCACATGTAATAAAATGTTATGCTCTCCATCTTCATAGTATGAGCAAGGTCATAAGGTGAAATACTACAAGAATTTTGAACTTTACTCTTTTACTAGCGAACTCCCCCTATTCAGACCAGCAAAACATGGGGAGTCAGCAAGGCCCAATCCACACTCTCATAAAAAGCATATACATATAATCATATATGATGGAGCATTTTTCGCTGGCCGTGCCTCAACGCCTAGGTGAGCACATATCCAGTTGTGTTAGGACACCATCAGTTCATACATGACGATGCCAGTATTTCACTTCATTACATCCTCATATTCTCATCTCAACCAAAAATCCCAATATATTTCAAGGGAAAAACAACTACATAAACATGGATCTCTTCAACAATTTCTTGCATACATCCCGACTTACCTGTTAAATCCAAGGTAAACATGACCAAAAGTGCCCCGTCCCAAAAGCCTGCCTTTCCTCCACTTTGAAGAACTACTACTCGAGCTTTCGTTCATCCCGGAACTCCTTGGGGTTGGCAATGCAGACGGGCTGGCCGGGGAACCTGGGGGAAGGGGCAGCCTATGACATTCGCTCCTCCCATCTTCCGATTTTGCCCCAGGGGAATCCAAATTAATTCCACTAAGCCTTCCGTGGAGAGGTGATGTGGCAGTCGGAGTACACCTAGATCCTCGTCCCGGGCTTCGCATTAGCGGGCTTAATCTGTTCTCCCCATTTCCTCTGCCACATATATTTTTTAACATCCAAAAGAACATCAAACTAGTTACCACTTCTCATTGCCTTAAAACACATCCAAATTATAACGAAAGAATCAAGGAGAAGTCATTTTAAGCAATATGCTCAAGACAAGAAAGCCCATATAGAAAGCAATTCATTATCCATATTTTGAAAGAAATAAGTTGATTGTGTGTGTGCGTTATGATCTAAAACCAGATGGGCCATGGTTTGCTGGAATGCCGCGATAACGGCCGGAACGGAACCAAACGCCAGCCTCCGTTCCACTATTTGTCACCGGCGGAGGTGTCGCAGCATTATAACGCCTTTCCACCGTTTTTTTTTTGTTTCATCATGGCAATAGAACAGTCAGGATGGAACCTTGCAACCGTCGAAACAGTCGTATGATCAGACAATCGTATGATCAATCAGACATTGATGATTTTGTACTCTACCGTCGTTCTATGTGGTACTAATAATAAATTTGATTTATATTTAACAAATTTTAAATCATTGTATTATACATATAATTCTATTATTTTTAAAAGTTTTTCTATTAAACTTTAAAATGTACGGAACAGTCACGGCCAATCTGCAACATTGCAACAGAACTGGTACAGTGGCCTCCGTTCAAGAAGTAAACTTCAATTTCATAATTCAAATTGGAATGAAAAGAAATTCTACAAAAAAAATCACTCCAAGAGTGAAACCAAGCCCAATGGTACACACACACAACCCCAAAGTTTAGAGGGGGTGGGTGGGTGGATCAACTAAGTGATTAATCAAATCCAACAATACAATGATAGTATCAGATCAAAAATCACAAAAACCAGCAAACGATCAACGCAATTCACAAAATCACAAACTCAAAGAAACAAATTTTAACTTCAATTCACCCAAAATGCTTCAAATCAGAAAACCTAAATCAAAAAATTCAACCCACCTAAAAGCAACATGATCAGCAGCGGCATGGGCGTGATCGTCGGAAGACCCAGATGAGCTGACGCTCGAGACCGAGCCCGACCCGGATCCGAACCCGACGCCGTGAACGTGCTCAATTGACGGCTCGAAAGGCCTGGGCAAGCGGTGCCCTCTATCCGACGACGACGACGCCGAATCAAACCCGGAAAACCCAGATGAATTTCCCCCAAACTCTCTTCCCACAACGGAAAAATCCCTACTGTTCCTCGGCGAATTTCTCGATTGCTGATTATTAAGGCAAACCTCGTCAAAGCTTCTCGCTCTACTCTCGCTCTCTTTCTCTCTCTTCCTCTCATTGTTCACCGATGAACCCTTTCCAGAATTTGCCGAATCTTTGCTGTGCCCAGATTTTTTGCTCCACCAAGCTGGCATTTTTTTGCTTCAACCAGATCAGAAGTTTCTATATATGTCTCTGTATATATGTATATATATCTGTGTATTGTGTACGTTATAGATATATATATATATATATATGTGTATGTATCGATCAAAGAAGAAAGAAAAAGAGAAGGGAAGATTGGAAATAGATTGAGTTTATATGGAGAGGACTTTGGAGAAGAAGGGCTGCAGAAGAAAAGACCCCAGCATTTCTCTTTCTTTTTTATTTTTTTTGTGGATGATTTGTTTCTAAGTTTATTACAAGTGGAGTCTTATTTTTGTTTTTCTGTTCTGGTTTTGTTTTTGTTCGAATCTTTTTGTAGAGAGAGAAAATAGATGAGAGAGAGAGAGAGAGAGAGAGAGAGATTGATAAACAAACAGCTAAGCTAGTTGGGGTCGGCAAGCGGTGGTTGGATTAAACCAGCTCCTTGATGTGGCCTACTTTTCTATAGATTATAAATATACATATGTATGTATATGTGTATGTATATGTGCGTATATAAAATACACGCATTAGTGTGTGTATTTGTGTGTGCGAGTGTGTGGGAGCGGATGGTGTGTGTTTACGTGTGTGTCCAGTGTCAGTAAATGCATGCACTTGGTGGGCGAGAAATGAAAATGATGTGCTACTACCCCCACTAGGCTGCCCCAACCTTCCCTCCCTCCCTCCCTCACAAGATAAATAGATAATATATATATGCACACACAAATATATATATATATGAAGTGACGTGTATTAATATCTAGACAATGAGCCCGTTTGGATGGACTTTTTTTAAAGAAGAAGCACTTCTTTTTTGAAAAAAAGCAATTCGAAGAAAAAAAATTGTGTTTGAATGGACTTTTTAAAAAAAGCAGAAGCCAGAAAAAAAGCCAAAATTGGCTTTTTTTAGAAGCTACCCCAAAGTAGCTTCAAATAAAAGTACTTTTAAAGCACTTTTAATTATTGTATCCAAACACAAAAGTGTTTGACTTAAAAAAAAAGCTCTACTATAAAAAGAACCGTTCGAAAAGCATTTTTTATTTAAGCCCATCCAAACGGGCCCAATGTAACAATGCGTGCACCAAAAAGGATTTTGAAAATTAGCATACCCTATGGCATCTTAAGGATCGTGCTTAATGATTCTTTGCACATTTTTTATTCATTTATTTATGGTATTTCGACGTTTTCAATTATATATATAAAATTATTTAATTTATAAATTATAATTATTATGCATTTTAACTCACAATTTGAATTACTGCTTGAATTTCAAATTCACGAAAATAATCTAGAACAAATTCTTGTAGTGAGTAATATTTGGGGATTTCAATTAAAAATTTCATAAATATCAAATCAAATAAGTTTACAAAGTGCATTAATTATAAACTTTGTACATAATTAAAATTTAATATCTTGTAGCCGAAATTTCAAATTAAATATGTCTTTTACATTTTTGAATTATATTTTATATCGAACTTATACCTTCACATAATAAAATATAATAAATCGACCTTTTAAATATGAATATTACTAATTGATTTATTATGTAACTTATCGCGATGCAAGGTTGATTGTTATATTGAATAGTTTAAAGAGATAAACATGACATCACATATAATTTAAGGGCTTGCAAGATATAAGTAAACCATGAAGTTTATAACTACTTGATCATGGTGAAGTAAACAAACTACGATTGCTGTATATATTACATTTGATACATTACATCGAACGATAAAACTAATAAAATTTATTCATCAAATTTCATTTCTTAATCTAGTTATTCATTAAATTAGAATTATTACATTATTTTTTGCATAAATATCCCACGTTTAACTTAGTGGTGGCAAAATGTGCTCAAACCCATGGGTTCAATCCAATCCAATTGGTTTTGGATTGGGTTGGGTTTAAAAAATTTATAATGGGTTGGGTTGGGTTTGGTTTCAATTGGGTTAAGATGGTTTTGGGTTTAAAATGGGTTTGGAATGTGTGGATTTATAATTTGTAATTACTTTCATTATCATCACTCACACACACACACACACACACACTGCACACACATTTTCACACACACACACACAGTGTGTGAAACACACAGTTTCACACAGACACACGCACTGCACACACACACATACACAGTGTGTAAAACTGTGTGTGCTTTCACACACTGTTTCACACACACACACACACACACACATACACAGTGTGTGAAACTGTGTGTGCTTTCACACACTGTTTCACACACACACACACCCACACACACACACACACACTGCACACACAGTGTGTGAAACTGCACACACACACACACACACACACTGTGTGTGTGCAGTTTCATACACTGTGTGTGCAGTGTGTGTGTGTGTGTGTGCAGTTTCATACACTGTGTGTGCAGTGTGTGTGTGTGTGTGTGTTTCAGTGTGTGTGCAGTTTCACACACTGTGTGTGTGTGTGTGTGTGCTGTGTGTGTGTGTGTGTATGTGTGAAACTGTGTGTGTGCAGTGTGTGTGTGTGTGTGTGAAACTCTGTGTGTGTGTGTGTGTGTGTGTGAAACTCTGTGTGTGTGTGTGTGTGCAGTGTGAAACTGTGTGTGTGCAGTGTGTGTGTGTGTGTGTGTGTGTGAAACTTTTTGGTTTTTTAACTTATCAAATAATGAAATAAAAATTTGAATTGATGATATGAATCGATTTAAATTGGTAGCTAAAATTTTTTACATTTTTCAAAGTAGTAGCCATGATAATAATAATAATAATAATAATAATAAAGTAAATAATGATAGATACAATATTCCAACAATAATAAATACACATTTTTTCGTTTTAAAATTTGGATCCATTTGGGTTCAACCCAACCCAACCCATCTTGAACCCATATATTTGAACCCATTTTATACCCAACCCATTTCAAACCCAATCCATATGAACCCAACCCAAATTCAACCCAACCCGCCCATTTGCCACCCCTAGTTTAACTCCTAGTTAGTTAAAGTTACGGTGAAAATATTGATGAATTTAGTACACAAACATATGATATAATGATCACTAAATGCACGAGTACGGTACGTATGTTGAAAAAAATATATATATTTGGAGAGTAAAAATACGACCTATTTAAACATTTTCACATAAGTCATGCTTTTATTTGATTTAAATAATGAAAAATGATTTAAAATTCATCATTAAATTATTTAATTTATATCATAATATAAATTATATATAATTATTTATATAATAATTGATATTTTTATAAAATGTTACAAGTTTTGTATTTATATGATATTCAATTAATGATTATTATTAATTTTGTCGTATAGTAACTATAAATAAATTCAAATAAATATAATAAATGGCCTAAAATATTATTTGTCAAGTATTACACGGAATATGTATAATACGTGTATTTAACATGTTATATCAGAAGTATGAATATTATTCATTAAGTTTAGAGTGTATACTAAAATTGAAAATATGTTTCGATTAGTCATATTTTACGGATGTTATACGAGTATATTACATCATTTTAACCAGTCAATACGCTTTATTGTGTATTGAATATAATACACTAAAAAATACATAGAAAATTTATGAGGACTACAAAAATTTAATCAATTACTTGTAATTCATGGTCTTTTTTTTTTCTATATACTACTTTCTCATTGATTATGGAGCACATTTTGACGCGTTAAAATATTATATTTTTCACACAAATATTGTGAAGTTCAAAGCACTAATAAGAAGGCGTAACAATAATTTACAGTAACTTTTATATAAATTATTACACATTTTTTTACGCGAAATGGATTTTTTTTTTAATAAAATGTAACATCTCATTTAAGCAATGACATAATAATATCAATTACTGACCACGATCTGCTTTAATAAAATTAAAAAAATAAAGGTTTTAATTTATAATATTAGTAGTGTGTAATATAACGATCAAGATTCATAATAATCATGAGATATTTGTAATTTATTTTTCTGAAAAAAAAAACATTTTTATTTTTATTTTTATTTTTTTGAAGAAAATTCCTTCTAAAATCCCTCAAAAAAGATGGCGCTGACTTGGGGTCAAAATTTTCGAGGGTTTTTTTCTCAACAATTAATATGCAATTTTTTCACTCTTTGAACTTGAAAGGAATTCGAAGGAATTTTTTTTCGTCAAATAATTTCACCAACATTCGGTTTTTTTTTTCGGTCAAGCTCGTTGTCCTACATTCAAACTTGTAGTCGCATATAGTTCAGATTGTACGCACACCCCTTAATTTTAAAATTATCTCGCATATGTCTTCAAATTTGAGTTGTCATCCTAGTTTTATTTTTAATGCATTCCTTGATTATCATTCGGTACATTTTCTGAAATTTTTAAATTTTAATAATTTAATAATTTATATTGAAAACAACCCGTAACTAATAGGTGCACTCCTTGACTCGAAGGTCTTGGTTCTGCAACTGCAATAAAATGCAAATAAGAAGATAATTCAGTAAGTAATTAGTTAACATCATCACAAGCAATTTCATTCACATTAATGAAAAATACAAAAAAAAAAAAAAAAGGGAGAACACTATTATAATATATCTACTATGTATAAAAATTTATTTATTTATGAATTTGATACAATCTATTTGAAATTCAATTATCAGACCTCTTTGCTGGAAGGCAAGAGCTACGCCAACCCATTTCATTATTTTAGTGGTCATATTCATTTTATATTTGTCTTGATTGATTGTTTATTCATTATTAATTTTTATGCTCATAAAAAAAATTAGCTTTTGTCTCAAATTAGATATTTTTTGAAGTAAAAAATTAAAAATATAACTTGACAAGTAGTATAAAAATAAACTGCTGTGTCAAAATAATTTTTAAACACAATAACCTTAATTTATTAATTTCATGTCAAATATCAATTTTATTATGAATTTCATTATTTTAATTAAAAAAATAATTAAAAATAAAAATTCCTATAGGCAATCAAGGCTGTTTTTATTTAGCCACTGGATTTGGAGTTGAATGATAAACGTTCGAATTTGATAACAATGAAGTCTTGAGTTTGAATTTTTTTGTCTTCTTTTCCATTCTCATTGAATGAGTATTTGTATATATGTGAAGATGTCTTTTTGAGTGATATATATATAAAATATTTCGAGTTGATTATATATATATATATATATATATATGAAAAAAAGGGGGTCGTTATTTACCAGGCAGGCTGTAGCCTAAAAAGCACAGAATAAAGAGAATCTGCTTCGGCAATTGTTCTTGTCTTATAATAAAAACGCGTCAATTTGTCCTTTTTCGGTGCTTGAATTTATTTTTATTAGAAACAAAACAAATTAAAGAAAAAAAATACATCCATATATATATATATATATATGTAGACAGAGAGATTGATTAGAATGGTGAAAAACGTGTGATAAACGTTAGTGGGACCAGGGGTTCATTAGTTTTTTTTTTAATATAATAATGGAACACCTTTTGGTTTACTTTATCCCGAAATATATTTGTTTCTTACTTTTATATATATATATATATCCCGACATATATATTTGTTATAATTTACCATAAAAATATCTAATTTTTACATATTACCGCAATAATTTATTTATGCCCTGAAAATTTATCAAAAAATTGATAATATTGGATACACAATTCCTAACCAATTCAACTTCTGAATCGATATTAACATAAAATGTAGGATACACTTTCGAATATGCAAACTCCTCTCCTTTATTTAACCTGTAGATTGATATCAACATCAAATATAGAGGCACGTGTCCATTTTTTGATGAGTTTTTGGGTCGAATATCCTTTCAGTAAGTAATGTGTAAAAATTGAATAATTAATATGATAAAATGTAAAAAAAAAAGAAAAAAAAGAATTATATTGAAATTTCCAAATTTGGACATAATTCAAGTACATTTTTATTTATTGTTTTGGTAACATTCTTACAACTACACTGTTTTCTTGTTAGATGAAGAGAGAACAAAAAGACACGAGATTCGGCTTTATCGTTTCACCTAATTTACATTGAAAGTGGAGTTTTTTAGTTCCATATCTTGTCGTATAAAGTGGACGTATATGCTTAAATGCAGTTGCCTTTATTAATGTGTAGCACAAATCTTTTGTTACATTAATTCACTTTTTTATTTTTTATTTTCGTTTTTAGGTTAATTACATTTGGGGGATCTCTAACTTTATCTTCTATCACGTTGAGTTCTTTAAAATATAAATTGTGACAGCAAATCTACTTGATTTGTTATATTTTATAATTTATGAAAGAAAATACGATATAAAATATAATTTAATGATGTAAAGTATAATTAATCCTTTTTTCTTGATTTTTTTTTCCCTTCTTTGTTGCTTATTCCCCTGAATTAGGGGCTATGTTTCACCACATGAGATTCTCTATTTCAAATTATGTTTCATCTCCTATTTCAATCTATAGATATACGCTAAGTGTAAATATTTCAGGCCAAGTGTATAATTAAGAAGTAATTTTATACACATGGTATGAATGTGAATTATGGAATAAGAGATGAAACACTATTTTGGAATAGAGGATCCTATCCGATGTTTCATGTAATATATGTATATATATATATATATTGGTTGTGTAATGATATTGTAATTGATAGTCTTACTATATAAAGAAAAGATTAAAAGCCTTTTTTCCAAATTTCACTCCAAAAACAGTATATAATGAATTATTCAATCACATTTTAAAGTAAGAAACACCGTGTTTCATTTTGGATCGCGTAGTTACAATTAAAAAATAAAGCCCGATAATGACATTTACTTACGTTTTTAGACTAATTGCTAGCAAACTTCTATGTGTTAAACATGTCATTTATGAGAAATAACTAACTGGATATTTTTAATTATTTCAATTAGTTAGTCTTACGGCAACATAGAATTAAAGAATTGGTGGTCACTACATTTGGTATGACAAAATATGCTCGATTTATATATACTAAACACTTGACGGTACTTATATCCGAGCATAATTCTTTATCAATCTCAATTGAACGCATCTGCTGAATTAGTCCTCATCATCGAGTGGGTCTCTTACTCGACCATGTCAAGGTGGTTCACCCGCGTCCATCTTCGTCGATCAAGTAATTGTCCAATCGATTGGGCTCATCGATAAGCCCCCCATCTTGAGCATACTAGTCCAACTAACTTGACAATTCCAATATTCCAAATAACCGTCTCTACTCCACACGCAATTGTACCCAAGTACAAAGTTTAGTTTGGCATATAATGAATTTGGATAAAGTTAAAATGACACATCAGTAATAGCAAAACTGACGATAGACACAACCCAATAGCCTCTCATTTACTGGAACCCATAAGTACCCCCCCCCCCCCCTTCTCATCTTCAGGTGCGACATATATACTCTTTTGAACTCAGCTTATTCCATCTCTGATTTGCTGATTTGAGTGTCGGGTTGTATTCATTGAAAATACTTCCAAGAAGTCCACATATGTTCGTGTTGGTAAATTGGGACCTCACAATTTTTTCCCCTCATAGTCCAAAACACTCCCTTCTCGAGGTTACTCAAGTTGTTTCACAAGGATAACATAACTAATTTGATCAGTATTCCTTTAAAGCAAATTATTAAAAAAAAAAAAAAGAGTACATTTATTTAGGTTTAGGGAATCTTAAGTTACGATATGCATATCAACATTTTAAGTTTGGTTGCCACTTTTTTAAGCTCTCGTAAGTTTGAAGAGCACTTTATGGAGTAAATTGTAATTTTGGGTTTGCTAATGGAAGCTTCTTTCTTGTTTGGTTGAAATAAGGTGAAAATAAGCCATTGACAACAAAATTGTCACGTTGTACTTATTCCTTATGTAATTAGGCTATAATTAACTAATGAGATAATTATCCTTTTTATTTTTATACTAGCAGTTTGTAAAATATATATATAACTTAATTATGCGTTCAAATTTTGATGATAACAAATTATAAATGCTTCTCAATTTTTTTTATATAAATATAATTTTTATGATAAATATTTACATCAATTAAAGTTATTATATAAAATAATATTTAATTAAATAACTGAAATAATAAATATTAAAAAAAAAAGAAAGAAAAAAAGTTGAACTTTCTTGGTTTGAAATTAATATGTTTTATCTATATTAAAGAAAAAAGAAAGAAGGTTCCATTTCCATCCACTTCTACAAGACTACAACATAATGACCATGGAATCTAAGTGGCCATGGAAGGAATTGCATAATTGTTAGGTACAAAACCACTCAACCAACAACATAATTCTTGAACTATTTAAATACTTGAAATAAATAAATAAATGAATAAAATTATTAAACCAATTATTAGCTAAAGATCCTAATTAATCATGCAATGAAGATGGCTTAAAAGGGAATATTTCAGGGTATTAACTAATCGATGTTTTTAGCGGTTATTTTTAAACATGATAATGTTTTAAGAACATGAAATTATGATATTATCATATTCAATCAAACGACTGAAAACACTATTTGAGTATTGCCCAAGTGAGTAGCATTCCATGAGCCGACTCAAAAGATCGGATTGTGTCATGTATTCACGATAAACAATACTCGCAATGCATATTCGACCACTATTTAAACGATTATTTACAGACATTTGATCGAAATTTTGACCAGGGGTAGATATTTCGTAATAATAATTTAAATTTGAATGGGAGTCGATATATATCTTCTGATAAAGAACGATTTATTACATTTTTTATTAATGAAACATATACATATATATTAACCAATATTCAGCTATTACATCATTTATCAGTAATCATTAAATGATGAAATAAAAAAACTAATAAATAGCAGACTATAAACTACTATTCAGCAGACGAATTCGCACGTTAATAATATTCGAACTCATGGCTTGATCCGGACCTCTCTTGATGGAAACAATTACATTAATAGCTACAAAATCATAATAAGTTTGTCCAGTTTCAAATTTACAAGAAATCTATGGATGTACTAACTAATTAATTAAATCCATTTTGGATGAAGTGTTGCATATTATTTTCTTGAAAATGACTAGGAATGCTTTATGTAGATACTTTGTATGGAGCCAAAAAACTTCCCTAGAGTTGTCACATCCATCTCTGCTTTAATCCTAAGAAATACCCAGAAGAAAA
>JAOWBU010000997.1:0-17134 GCA_026212405.1 Petrea volubilis
CGTTGCAGCCCAATCGGGCGATCCGTGCGCGATGCCCTGCTCCACCCCTACGCCCCGCCTTGTGTTCTTTTTATTCTCCTTCATTTCATTTCATAACTACTTTATGTGGCTTCTGATCGTAATTGCTATTATTCTTATCAGTGCCATCGGCATCCTGTGCTCGTGCCATATGGCGCTGACGCAAAATCGGGATGTGGGATGAAGAAAGAAAAAGTTGATGTTAATAGAATCAACAACTTGGAGGCCAGAAAAGGAGAGTGCGCCCAATCGGGCGATCCGTGCGCGACGCCCCGCTCCACCCCTGCGGCCCGCCTTGCGTGCCTTTTATTCCCCTTCATTTCAGTTTGTATTTACTCCTTGTGGTTGCTGACCGTAATTACTATTATTATTATTCTTATGGTCGATATTGTTATTGTTAGCGCTACCGTCGTGCCGTGTTTGTGCCTTATGATGCGGACGCAAAATCGGGACGTAGGACGAAGAAAGAAAAAGCTGATGCCAATAGAATCAGCAACTTGGGCGCCACAATAGGAGAAGGAAAAAAAAAAGAGGGAGGGTTGCAACACGAGGACTTCCCAGGGGGTCACCCATCCTAGTACTACTCTCGCCCAAGCACGCTTAACTTCGGAGTTCTGATGGGATCCGGTGCGTTAGTGCTGGAATGATCGCAACCGACAGTTGTTGCGTGGAAATTCCTTTTATGCGGGACGCGAACGGTGGCGGTGCAGCTTCGGATGGCCATATTTTCCGACCCGAGCGTCGTCTCGCGGCCCACAGTTTACGCACGCGAAGCTCATTACGAGCCCGACTGCGCGGGCGACAGGGCTTGCCCCGTTGGGCCCCATATCTCGACCCAAAAAATGGTCATTTCGGGCTCCATACTGCCATTTTTTGCCGCCACCCTGCAGCGGGTCCGCCCGAAGGCGTTGCGGCCCGATCGGGCGATCTGTGCGCGACGCCCCGCTCCACCCCTGCGGCCCGCCTTGCATACCTTTTATTCCCCTTCATTTCAGTTGGTAATTACTACTTGTGGTTGCTGACCGTAATTACTATTATTATTATTCTTATTGTCGATATTGTTGTTGTTAGCGCTATCGTCGTGCCGTGTTTGTGCCTTATGATGCTGACGCAAAATCGGGACGTAGGACGAAGAAAGAAAAAGCTGATGCCAATAGAATCAGCAACTTGGGCGCCACAATAGGAGATGGAAAAAAAAAAGAGGGAGGGTTGCAACACGAGGACTTCCCAAGGGGTCACCCATCCTAGTACTAATCTCGCCCAAGCACGCTTAACTTCGGAGTTCTGATGGGATCCGGTGCGTTAGTGCTGGTATGATCGCAACCGAT
The DNA here is from genome assembly GCA_026212405.1 of Petrea volubilis. Classification (NCBI taxonomy): domain Eukaryota; kingdom Viridiplantae; phylum Streptophyta; class Magnoliopsida; order Lamiales; family Verbenaceae; genus Petrea; species Petrea volubilis. The sequence goes on from JAOWBU010000997.1 coordinate 1,347, forward strand.
AGTTGTTGCGTGAAAATTCCTTTTATGCGGGACGCGAAAGGCGGCGGTGCCACTTCGAGCGGCCTTATCTTTCGACCTGGGCGTCGTCTCGCAGCCCACAGCATGCGCACGCGAAGCTCATTACGAGCCCGACTGAGCGGGCGACAGGGCTTGCCCCGTTGGGCCCCATATCTCGACCCAAAAAATGGTCATTTCGGCCTCCATACAGCCATTTTTTGCCGCCGCCCTGCAACGGGTCCGCCTGAAGGCGTTGCGGCCCGATCGGGCGATCCGTGCGCGACACCCCGCTGCACCCCCGCGGCCCGCCTTGCGTGCTTTTTATTCTCTTCATTTCATTTTGTAATTACTCCTTGTGGTTGCTGACCGTAATTACTATTATTATTATTCTTGTTGTCGATATTGTTATTGTTAGCGCTATCGTCGTCCCGTGTTTGTGCCTTATGATGCTGACGCAAAATCGGGACGTAGGACGAAGAAAGAAAAAGCTGATGCCAATAGAATCAGCAACTTGGGCGCCACAATAGGAGAAGGAAAAAAAAAAGAGGGAGGGTTGCAACACGAGGACTTCCCAGGGGGTCACCCATCCTAGTACTACTCTCGTCCAAGCACGCTTAACTTCGGAGTTCTGATGGGATCCGGTGTGTTAGTGCTGGTATGATCGCAACTGACAGTTGTTGCGTGGAAAATCCTTTTATGCGGTACACGAACGGTGGCGGTGCAGCTTCGGACGGCCATATTTTCCGACCTGGGCGTCGTCTCGCGGCCCACAGCATACGCACGCGAAGCTCATTACGAGCCCGACTGCGCGGGCGACAGGGCTTGCCCCGTTGGGCCCCATATCTCGACCCAAAAAATGGTCATTTCGGGCTCCATACTGCCATTTTTTGCCGCCGCCCTGCAGCGGGTCCGCCCGAAGGCGTTGCGGCCCGATCGGGCGATCCGTGCGCGACGCCCCGCTCCACCCCTGCGGCCCGCCTTGCGTGCCTTTTATTCCCCTTCATTTCAGTTTGTATTTACTCCTTGTGGTTGCTGACCGTAATTACTATTATTATTATTCTTGTGGTCGATATTGTTATTGTTTGCGCTATCGTCGTGCCGTGTTTGTGCCTTATGATGCTGACGCAAAATCCGGATGTAGGACGAAGAAAGAAGAAGCTGATGCCAATAAAATCAGCAACTTGGGCGCCACAACAGGAGATGAAAAAAAAAAAAGAGAGGGTTGGTTGCAACACGAGGACTTCCCAGGGGGTCACCCATCCTAGTACAACTCTCGCCCAAGCACGCTTAACTTCGGAGTTCTGATGGGATCCGGTGCGTTAGTGCCGGTATGATCGCAACCGATAGTTGTTGCGTTGAAATTCCATTTATGCGGGACGCGAAAGGCGGCGGTGCAGCTTCGGACGGCCATATTTTCCGGCCCAGGCGTCGTCTCGCGGCCCAGAGCATCCGCACGCGAAGCCCATTCCGAGCCCGACTGCGCGGGCGACAGGGCTTGCTCCGTTGGGCCCCATTTCTCGACCCTAAAATTGTCATTTCAGGCTCCAAACTGCCACTTTTTGCCGCCGCCCTGCAACGGGTCCGCCCGAAGGCGTTGCGGCCTGATCGGGCGATCTGTGCGCGACGCCCCGCTGCACCCCTGCGGCCCGCCTTGCGTGCTTTTTATTCCCCTTCATTTCTTTTTGTAATTACTCCTTGTGGTTACTGACCGTAATTACTATTATTATTATTCTTGTTGTGGATATTGTTATTGTTAGCGCAATCCTCGTGCCGTGTTTGTGCCTTATGATGCTGACGCAAAATCCGGACGTAGGACGAAGAAAGAAGAAGCTGATGCCAATAAAATCAGCAACTTGGGCGCCACAACAGGAGATGAAAAAAAAAAAAGAGAGGGAAGGTTGCAACACGAGGACTTCCCAGGGGGTCACCCATCCTAGTACTACTCTCGCCCAAGCACGCTTAACTTCGGAGTTCTGATGGGATCCGGTGTGTTAGTGCTGGTATGATCGCAACCGACAGTTGTTGCGTGGAAATTCCTTTTATGCGGGACGCGAAAGGCGGCGGTGCCACTTCGAGCGGCCTTATCTTTCGACCTGGGCGTCGTCTCGCGGCCCACAGCATGCGCACGCGAAGCTCATTACGAGCCCTACTGCGCGGGCGACAGGGCTTGCCCCGTTGGGCCCCATATCTCGACCCAAAAAATGGTCATTTCGGGCTGCATACTGCCATTTTTTGCCGCCGCCCTGCAACGGGTCCGCCTGAAGGCGTTGTGGCCCGATCGGGCGATCCGTGCGCGACGCCCCGCTGCACCCCTGCGGCCCGCCGTGCGTGCTTTTTATTCCCCTTCATTTCATTTTGTAATTACTCGTTGTGGTTGCTGACCGTAATTACTATTATTATTATTCTTGTTGTCGATATTGTTATTGTTAGCGTTATCGTCGTGCCGTGTTTGTGCCTTATGATGCTGACGCAAAATCGGGACGTAGGACGAAGAAAGAAAAACCTGACGCCAATAGAATCAGCAACTTGGGCGCCACAACAGGAGAAGGAAAAAAAAAAAGAGGGAGGGTTGCAACACGAGGACTTCCCAGGGGGTCACCCATCCTAGTACTACTCTCGCCCAAGCACGCTTAACTTCGGAGTTCTGATGGGATCCGGTGCGTTAGTGCTGGTATGATCGCAACCGATAGTTGTTGCGTGGAAATTCCTTTTATGCGGGACGCGAAAGGCGGCGGTGCAGCTTCGGACGGCCATATCTTCCGACCCGGGCGTCGTCTCGCAGCCCACAGCATGCGCACGCGAAGCTCATTCCGAGCCCGAGTGCGGGGGCGACAGGGATTGCCCCGGTGGGCCCCATTTCTCGACCCAAAAATGGACATTTCGGGCTCGATACTGCCATTTTTTGCCGCCGCCCTGCAACGGGTCCGCCTGAAGGCGTTGCGGCCCGATCGGGCGATCCATGCGCGACGCCCCGCTCCACCACTGCGGCCCGCCTTGCGTGCCTTTTATTCCCCTTCATTTCATTTTGTAATTACTCCTTGTGGTTGCTGACCGTAATTACTATTATTATTATTCTTGTTGTCGATATTGTTATTGTTAGCGCTATCGTCGTGCCGTGTTTGTGCCTTATGATGCTGAAGCAAAATCGGGACGTAGGACGAAGAAAGAAAATGCTGATGCCAATAGAATCAGCAACTTGGGCGCCGCAATAGGAGAAGGAAAAAAAAAAAAAAGAGGGAGGGTTGCAACAAGAGGACTTCCCAGGGGGTCACCCATACTAGTACTACTCTCGCCCAAGCATGCTTAATTTCGGAGTTCTGATGGGATCCGGTGCGTTAGTGCTGGTATGATCGCAGCCGATAGTTGTTGCGTGGGAATTCCATTTATGCGGGACGCGAAAGGCGGCGGTGCAGCTTCGGACGGCCATATTTTCCGACCCGGGCGTCGTCTCGCGGCCCACAGTTTACGCACGCGAAGCTAAATACGAGCCCGACTGCGCGGGCGACAGGGCTGGCCCCGTTGGGCCCCATATCTCGACCCAAAAAATGGTCATTTCGAGCTCCATACTGCCATTTTTTGCCGCCGCCCTGCAACGGGTCCGCCTGAAGGCGTTGCGGCCCGATCGGGCGATCCGTGCGCGACGCCCCGCTGCACCCCTGCGGCCCGCCTTGCGTGCTTTTTATTCCCCTTCATTTCATTTTGTAATTACTCCTTGTGGTTGCTGACCGTAATTACTATTATTATTATTCTTGTGGTCGATATTGTTATTGTTAGCGCTATCGTCGTGCCGTGTTTGTGCCTTATTATGCTGACGCAAAATCGGGACGTAGGACGAAGAAAGAAAAACCTGATGCCAATAGAATCAGCAACTTGGGCGCCACAATAGGAGAAGGAAAAAAAAAAAAGAGGGAGGGTTGCAACAAGAGGACTTCCCAGGGGGTCACCCATACTAGTACTACTCTCGCCCAAGCATGCTTAACTTCGGAGTTCGGATGGGATCCTGTGCGTTAGTGCTGGTATGATCGCAACCGATAGTTGTTGCGTGGAAATTCCTTTTATGCGGGACGCGAAAGGCGGCGGTGCAGCTTCGGACGGCCATATTTTCCGACCCGGGCGTCGTCTCGCGGCCCACTGTTTACGCACGCGAAGCTAAATACGAGCCCGACTGCGCGGGCGACAGGGCTGGCCCCTTTGGGCCCCATATCTCGACCCAAAAAATGGTCATTTCGGGCTCCATACTGCCATTTTTTGCCGCCGCCCTGCAACGGGTACGCCTGAAGGCGTTGCGGCCCGATCGAGCGATCCGTGCGCGACGCCCCGCTGCACCCCTGCGGCCCGCCTTGCGTGCTTTTTATTCCCCTTCATTTCATTTTGTAATTACTCCTTGTGGTTGCTGACCGTAATTACTATTATTATTATTCTTGTGGTCGATATTGTTATTGTTAGCGCTATCGTCGTGCCGTGTTTGTGCCTTATTATGCTGGCGCAAAATCTGGACGTAGGACGAAGAAAGAAAGACCTGATGCCAATAGAATCAGCAACTTGGGCGCCACAATTGGAGAAGGAAAAAAAAAAAAGAGGGAGGGTTGCAACGCGAGGACTTCCCAGGGGGTCACCCATCCTAGTACTGCTCTCGCCCAAGCACGCTTAACTTCGGAGTTCTGATGGGATCCGGTGCGTTAGTGCTGGTATGATCGCAGCCGATAGTTGTTGCTTGGGAATTCCATTTATGCGGGACGCGAAAGGCGGCGGTGCAGCTTCGGACGGCCATATTTTCCGACCCGGGCGTCGTCTCGCGGCCCACTGTTTACGCACGCGAAGCTAAATACGAGCCCGACTGCGCGGGCGACAGGGCTGGCCCCGTTGGGCCCCATATCTCGACCCAAAAAATGGTCATTTCGAGCTCCATACTGCCATTTTTTGCCGCCGCCCTGCAACGGGTCCGCCTGAAGGCGTTGCGGCCCGATCGAGTGATCCGTGCGCGACGCCCCGCTGCACCCCTGCGGCCCGCCTTGCGTGCTATTTATTCCCCTTCATTTCATTTTGTAATTACTCCTTGTGGTTGCTGACCGTAATTACTATTATTATTATTCTTGTGGTCGATATTGTTGTTGTTAGCGCTATCGTCGTGCCGTGTTTGTGCCTTATTATGCTGGCGCAAAATCTGGACGTAGGACGAAGAAAGAAAGACCTGATGCCAATAGAATCAGCAACTTGGGCGCCACAATTGGAGAAGGAAAAAAAAAAAAGAGGGAGGGTTGCAACGCGAGGACTTCCCAGGGGGTCACCCATCCTAGTACTGCTCTCGCCCAAGCACGCTTAACTTCGGAGTTCTGATGGGATCCGGTGCGTTAGTGCTGGTAAGATCGCACCCGATAGTTGTTGCGTGGAAATTCCTTTTATGCGGGACGCGAAAGGCGGCGGTGCAGCTTCGGACGGCCATATTTTCCGACCCGGGCGTCGTCTCGCGGCCCACAGCATCCGCACGCGAAGCTCATTCCGAGCCCGAGTGCGCGGCCGACAGGGCTTGCTCTGTTGGGCCCCATTTCTCGACCCTAAAATGGTCATTTCAGGCTCCATACTGCCACTTTTTGCCGCTGCCCTGCAACGGGTCCGCCCGAAGGCGTTGCGGCCTGATCGGGTGATCTGTGCGGGACGCCTCGCTGCACCCCTGCGGCCCGCCTTGCGTGCTTTTTATTCCCATTCATTTCAGTTTGTATTTACTCCTTGTGGTTGCTGACCGTAATTACTATTATTATTATTCTTATGGTCGATATTGTTATTGTTAGCGCTACCGTCGTGCCGTGTTTGTGCCTTATGATGCGGACGCAAAATCGGGACGTAGGACGAAGAAAGAAAAAGCTGATGCCAATAGAATCAGCAACTTGGGCGCCACAATAGGAGAAGGAAAAAAAAAAAGAGGGAGGGTTGCAACACGAGGACTTCCCAGGGGTCACCCATCCTAGTACTACTCTCGCCCAAGCACGCTTAACTTCGGAGTTCTGATGGGATCCGGTGCGTTAGTGCTGGTAATGATCGCAACCGATAGTTGTTGCGTGGAAATTCCTTTTATGCGGGACGCGAAAGGCGGCGGTGCAGCTTCGGACTGGACATATTTTCCGACCCGGCGTCGTCTCGCGGCCCACAGCATTACGCACGCGAAGCTCATTCCGAGCCCGACTGCGCGGGCGACAGGGCTTGCCGCGTTGGGCCCCATATCTCGACCCAAAAATGGTCATTTCGGGCTCCATACTGCCACTTTTTGCCGCCAGCCCTGCAACGGGTCCGCCCGAAGGCGTTGCGGCCCGATCGGGCGATCTGTGCGCGACGCCCCGCTGCACCCCTGCGGCCCGCCTTGCGTGCTTTTATTCCCCTTCATTTCATTTGTAATTACTCCTTGTGGTTGCTGACCGTAATTACTATTATTATTATTCTTGTTGTCGATATTGTTATTGTTTGCGCTATTGTCGTGCCGTGTTTGTGCCTTATGATGCTGACGCAAAATCCGGACGTAGGACGAAGAAAGAAGAAGCTGATGCCAATAAAATCAGCAACTTGGGCGCCACAATAGGAGATGAAAAAAAAAAAAGAGAGGGAGGGTTGCAACACGAGGACTTCCCAGGGGGTCACCCATCCTAGTACTACTCTCGCCCAAGCACGCTTAACTTCGGAGTTCTGATGGGATCCGGTGCGTTAGTGCTGGTATGATCGCAACCGATAGTTGTTGCGTGAAAATTCCTTTTATGCGGGACGCGAAAGGCGGCGGTGCCGCTCCGAGCGGCCATATCTTCCGACCCGGGCGTCGTCTCGCAGCCCACAGCATGCGCACGCGAAGCTCAATACGAGCCCGACTGCGCGGGCGACAGGGCTTGCCCCGTTGGGCCCCATATCTCGACCCAAAAAATGGTCATTTCGAGCTCCATACTGCCATTTTTTGCCGCCGCCCTGCAACGGGTCCGCCTGAAGGCGTTGCGGCCCGATCGGGCGATCCGTGCGCGACGCCCCGCTGCACCCCTGCGGCCCGCCTTGCGTGCTTTTTATTGCCCTTCATTTCATTTTGTAATTACTCCTTGTGGTTGCTGACCGTAATTACTATTATTATTATTCTTGTGGTCGATATTGTTATTGTTTGCGCTATCGTCGTGCCGTGTTTGTGCCTTATGATGCTGACGCAAAATCGGGACGTAGGACGAAGAAAGAAAAACCTGATGCCAATAGAATCAGCAACTTGGGCGCCACAATAGGAGAAGGAAAAAAAAAAAAGAGGGAGGGTTGCAACGCGAGGACTTCCCAGGGGGTCACCCATCCTAGTACTACTCTCGCCCAAGCACGCTTAACTTCGGAGTTCTGATGGGATCCGGTGCGTTAGTGCTGGTAAGATCGCAACCGATAGTTGTTGCGTGGAAATTCCTTTTATGCGGGACGCGAAAGGCGGCGGTGCAGCTTCGGACGGCCATATTTTCCGACCCGGGCGTCGTCTCGCGGCCCACAGCATCCGCACGCGAAGCTCATTCCGAGCCCGAGTGCGCGGGCGACAGGGCTTGCTCTGTTGGGCCCCATATCTCGACCCAAAAAATGGTCATTTCGGGCTCCATACTGCCATTTTTTGCCGCCGCCCTGCAACGGGTCCGCCCGAAGGCGTTGCGGTCCGATCGGGCGATCCGTGCGCGACGCCCCGCTGCATCCCTGCGGCCCGCCTTGCGTGCTTTTTATTGCCCTTCATTTCATTTTATAATTACTCCTTGTGGTTGCTGACCGTAATTACTATTATTATTATTCTTGTTGTCGATATTGTTATTGTTAGCGCTATCGTCGTGCCGTGTTTGTGCCTTATGATGCTGACGCAAAATCCGGACGTAGGACGAAGAAAGAAGAAGCTGATGCCAATAAAATCAGCAACTTGGGCGCCACAATAGGAGATGAAAAAAAAAAAAAGAGAGGGAGGGTTGCAACACGAGGACTTCCCAGGGGGTCACCCATCCTAGTACTACTCTCGCCCAAGCACGCTTAACTTCGGAGTTCTGATGGGATCCGGTGCGTTAGTGCTGGTATGATCGCAACCGATAGTTGTTGCGTGGAAATTCCTTTTATGCGGGACGCGAAAGGCGGCGGTGCAGCTTCGGACGGCCATATTTTCCGACCCGGGCGTCGTCTCGCGGCCCAAAGCATACGCACGCGAAGCTCATTCCGAGCCCGACTGCGCGGGCGACAGGGCTTGCCCCGTTGGGCCCCATTTCTCGACCCAAAAATGATCATTTCGGGCTCCATACTGCCACTTTTTGCCGCCGCCCTGCAACGGGTCCGCCCGAAGGCGTTGCGGCCCGATCGGGCGATCCGTGCGCGACGCCCCGCTGCACCCCTGCGGCCCGCCTTGCGTGCTTTTTATTCCCCTTCATTTCATTTGTAATTACTCCTTGTGGTTGCTGACCGTAATTACTATTATTATTATTCTTGTTGTCGATATTGTTATTGTTAGCGCTATCGTCGTGCCGTGTTTGTGCCTTATGATGCTGACGCAAAATCGGGACGTAGGACGAAGAAAGAAAAAGCTGATGCCAATAGAATCAGCAACTTGGGCGCCACAATAGGAGAAGGAAAAAAAAAAAAGAGGGAGGGTTGCAACACGAGGACTTCCCAGGGGGTCACCCATCCTAGTACTACTCTCGCCCAAGCACGCTTAACTTCGGAGTTCTGATGGGATCCGGTGCGTTAGTGCTGGTATGATCGCAACCGATAGTTGTTGCGTGGAAATTCCACTTATGCGGGACGCGAAAGGCCGCGGTGCAGCTTCGGACGGCCATATTTTCTGACCCAGGCGTCGTCTCGCGGCCCACAGCATCCGCACGCGAAGCTCATTCCGAGCCCGAGTGCGCGGGCGAGAGGGCTTGCTCTGTTGGGCCCCATATCTCGACCCAAAAAATGGTCATTTCGGGCTCCATACTGCCATTTTTTGCCGCCGCCCTGCAACGGGTCCGCCCGAAGGCGTTGCGGTCCGATCGGGCGATCCGTGCGCGACGCCCCGCCTTGCGTGCTTTTTATTGCCCTTCATTTCATTTTATAATTACTCCTTGTGGTTGCTGACCGTAATTACTATTATTATTATTCTTGTGGTCGATATTGTTATTGTTTGCGCTATCGTCGTGCCGTGTTTGTGCCTTATGATGCTGACGCAAAATCGGGACGTAGGACGAAGAAAGAAAAAGCTGATGCCAATAGAATCAGCAACTTGGGCGCCACAATAGGAGAAGGAAAAAAAAAAAAAGAGGGAGGGTTGCAACACGAGGACTTCCCAGGGGGTCACCCATCCAAGTACTACTCTCGCCCAAGCACGCGTAACTTCGGAGTTCTGATGGGATCCGGTGCGTTAGTGCTGGTATGATCGCAACCGATAGTTGTTGCGTGAAAATTCCTTTTATGCCGGACGCGAAAGGCGGCGGTGCAACTTCGGACGGCCATATTTTCCGACGCGGGCGTCGTCTCGCGGCCCAAAGCATACGCACGCGAAGCTCATTCCGAGCCCGACTTCGCGGGCGACAGGGCCTGCCCCGTTGGGCCCCATTTCTCGACCCAAAAATGATCATTTCGGGCTCCATACTGCCACTTTTTGCCGCCGCCCTGCAACGGGTCCTCCCGAAGGCGTTGCGGCCCGATCTGGCGATCCGTGCGCGACGCCCCGCTCCACCCCTGCGGCCCGCCGTGCGTGCTTTTCATTCCCCTTCATTTCATTTTGTAAGTAATCCTTGTGGTTGCTGACCGTGATTACTGTTATTATTATTCTTGTTGCCGATATTGTTATTGTTAGCGCTATCGTCGTGCCGTGTTTGTGCCTTATGATGCTGACGCAAAATCCGGACGTAGGATGAAGAAAGAAAAAGCTGATGCCAATGGAATCAGCAACTTGGGCGCCACAATAAGAGAAGGAAAAAAAAAAAAGAGGGAGGGTTGCAACACGAGGACTTCCCAAGGGGTCACCCATCCTAGTACTACTCTCGCCCAAGCACGCTTAACTTCGGAGTTCTGATGGGATCCGGTGCGTTAGTGCTGGTATGATCGCAACCGATAGTTGTTGCGTGGAAATTCCTTTTATGCGGGACGCGAAAGGCGGCGGTGCAGCTTCGGACGGCCATATTTTCCGACCCGGGCGTCGTCTCGCGGCCCAAAGCATACGCACGCGAAGCTCATTCCTAGCCCGACTGCGCGGGCCACAGGGCTTGCCCCGTTGGGCCCATATCTCGACCCAAAAAATGGTCATTTCGGGCTCCATACTGCCACTTTTTGCCGCCGCCCTGCAACGGGTCCGCCCGAAGGCGTTGCGGCCCGATCGGGCGATCTGTGCGCGACGCCCCGCTCCACCGCTGCGGCCCGCCGTGCGTGCTTTTCATTCCCCTTCATTTCATTTTGTAATTACTCCTTGTGGTTGCTGACCGTGATTACTATTATTATTATTCCTGTTGTCGATATTTTCATTGTTAGCGCTATCGTCGTGCCGTGTTTGTGCCTTATGATGCTGACGCAAAATCCGGACGTAGGAGGAAGAAAGAAAAAGCTGATGCCAATAGAATCAGCAACTTGGGCGCCACAATAGGAGAAGGAATAAAAAAAAAAGAGGTAGGGTTGCAACACGAGGACTTCCCAAGGGGTCACCCATCCTAGTACTACTCTCGCCCAAGCACGCTTAACTTCGGAGTTCTGATGGGATCCGGTGCGTTAGTGCTGGTATGATCGCAACCGATAGTTGTTGCGTGGAAATTCCTTTTATGCGGGACGCGAAAGGCGGCGGTGCAGCTTCGGACGGCCATATTTTCCGACCCGGGCGTCGTCTCGCGGCCCAAAGCATACGCACGCGAAGCTCATTCCGAGCCCGACTGCGCGGGCGACAGGGCTTGCCCCGTTGGGCCCCATTTCTCGACCCAAAAATGATCATATCGGGCTCCATACTGCCACTTTTTGCCGCCGCCCTGCAACGGGTCCGCCCGAAGGCGTTGCGGCCCGATCGGGCGATCCGTGCGCGACGCCCCGCTCCACCCCTGCGGCCCGCCCTGCATGCTTTTTATTCCCCTTCATTTCATTTGGTAATTACTCCTTGTGGTTGCTGACCGTGATTACTATTATTATTATTCTTGTTGTCGATATTGTTATTGTTAGCGCTATCGTCGTGCCGTGTTTGTGCCTTATGATGCTGACCCAAAATCCGGACGTAGGATGAAGAAAGAAAAAGCTGATGCCAATAGAATCAGCAACTTGGGCGCCACAATAGGAGAAGGAATAAAAAACAAGAGGGAGGGTTGCAACACGAGGACTTCCCAAGGGGTCACCCATCCTAGTACTACTCTCGCCCAAGCACGCTTAACTTCGGAGTTCTGATGGGATCCGGAGCGTTAGTGCTGGTATGATCGCAACCGATAGTTGTTGCGTGGAAATTCCTTTTAAGCGGGACGCGAAAGGCGGCGGTGCAGCTTCGGATGGCCATATTTTCCGACCCGGGCGTCGTCTCGCGGCCCAAAGCATACGCACGCGAAGCTCATTCCGAGCCCGACTGCGCGGGCGACAGGGCTTGCCCCGTTGGGCCCCATTTCTCGACCCAAAAAATGATCATTTCGGGCTCCATACTGCCACTTTTTTGCCGCCGCCCTGCAACGGGTCTGCCCGAAGGCGTTGCGGCCCGATCGGGCGATCCGTGCGCGACGCCCCGCTCCACCCCTGCGGCCCGCCCTGCGTGCTTTTTATTCCCCTTCATTTCATTTGTAAGTACTCCTTGTGGTTGCTGACCAGTGATTACTATTATTATTATTCTTGTTGTCGATATTGTTATTGTTAGCGCTATCGTCGTGCCGTGTTTGTGCCTTATGATGCTGACGCAAAATCCGGACGTAGGATGAAGAAAGAAAAAGCTGATGCCAATAGAATCAGCAACTTGGGCGCCACAATAGAGAAGGAAAAAAAAAAAGAGGGAGGGTTGCAACACGAGGACTTCCCAAGGGGTCACCCATCCTAGTACTACTCTCGCCCAAGCACGCTTAACTTCGGAGTTCTGATGGGATCCGGTGCGTTAGTGCTGGTATGATCGCAACCGATAGTTGTTGCGTGGAAATTCCTTTTATGCGGGACGCGAAAGGCGGCGGTGCAGCTTCGGACGGCCATATTTTCCGACCCGGGCGTCGTCTCGCGGCCCAAAGCATACGCACGCGAAGCTCATTCCTAGCCCGACTGCGCGGGCCACAGGGCTTGCCCCGTTGGGCCCATATCGCGACCCAAAAAATGGTCATTTCGGGCTCCATACTGCCACTTTTTGCCGCAGCCCTGCAACGGGTCCGCCCGAAGGCGTTGCGGCCCGATCGGGCGATCTGTGCGCGACGCCCCGCTCCACCGCTGCGGCCCGCCGTGCGTGCTTTTCATTCCCCTTCATTTCTTTTGTAATTACTCCTTGTGGATGCTGACCGTGATTACTATTATTATTATTCCTGTTGTCGATATTGTCATTGTTAGCGCTATCGTCGTGCCGTGTTTGTGCCTTATGATGCTGACGCAAAATCCGGACGTAGGAGGAAGAAAGAAAAAGCTGATGCCAATAGAATCAGCAACTTGGGCGCCACAATAGGAGAAGGAATAAAAAAAAAAAGAGGGAGGGTTGCAACACGAGGACTTCCCAGGTGGTCACCCATCCTAGTACTACTCTCGCCCAAGCACGCTTAACTTCGGAGTTCTGATGGGATCCGGAGCGTTAGTGCTGCTATGATCGCAACCGATAGTTGTTGCGGGGAAATTCCTTTTAAGCGGGACGCGAAAGGCGGCGGTGCAGCTTCGGACGGCCATATTTTCCGACCCGGGCGTCGTCTCGCGGCACAAAGCATACGCACGCGAAGCTCATTCCGAGCACGACTGCGCGGGCGACAGGGCTTGCCCCGTTGGGCCCCATTTCCCGACCCAAAAATGATAATATCGGGCTCCATACTGCAACTTTTTGCCGCCGCCCTGCACCGGGTCCGCCCGAAGGCGTTGCGGCCCGATCGGGCGATCCGTGCGCGACGCCTCGCTCCACCCCTGCGGCCCGCCCTGCATGCTTTTTATTCCCCTTCATTTCATTTGGTAATTACTCCTTGTGGTTGCTGACCGTGATTACTATTATTATTGTTCTTGTTGTCGATATTGTTATTGTTAGCGCTATCGTCGTGCCGTGTTTGTGCCTTATGATGCTGACCCAAAATCCGGACGTAGGATGAAGAAAGAAAAAGCTGATGCCAATAGAATCAGCAACTTGGGCGCCCCAATAGGAGAAGGAAAAAAAAAAAAGAGGGAGGGTTGCAACGCGAGGACTTCCCAAGGGGTCACCCATCCTAGTACTACTCTCGCCCAAGCACGCTTAACTTCGGAGTTCTGATGGGATCCGGTGCGTTAGTGCTGGTATGATCGCAACCGATAGTTGTTGCGTGGAAATTCCTTTTAAGCGGGACGCGAAAGGCGGCGGTGCAGCTTCTGATGGCCATATTTTCCGACCCGGGCGTCGTCTCGCGGCCCAAAGCATACGCACGCGAAGCTCATTCCGAGCCCGACTGCGCGGGCGACAGGCTTGCCCCGTTGGGCCCCTTTCTCGACCCAAAAATGATCATATCGGACTCCATACTGCCACTTTTTGCTGCCGCCCTGCAACGGGTCTGCCCGAAGGCGTTGCGGCCCGATCGGGCGATCCGTGCGCGACGCCCCGCTCCACCCCTGCGGCCCGCCCTGCATGCTTTTTATTCCCCTTCATTTCATTTGGTAATTACTCCTTGTGGTTGCTGACCATGATTAATATTATTATTATTCTTGTTGTCGATATTGTTATTGTTAGCGCTATCGTCGTGCCGTGTTTGTGCCTTATGATGCTGACGCAAAATCCGGACGTAGGATGAAGAAAGAAAAAGCTGATGCCAATAGAATCAGCAACTTGGGCGCCACAATAGGAGAAGGAAAAAAAAAAAGAGGGAGGGTTGCAACGCGAGGACTTCCCAAAGGGTCACCCATCCTAGTACTACTCTCGCCCAAGCACGCTTAACTTCGGAGTTCTGATGGGATCCGGTGCGTTAGTGCTGGTATGATCGCAACCGATAGTTGTTGCGTGGAAATTCCTTTTATGCGGGACGCGAAAGGCGGCGGTGCAGCTTCGGACGGCCATATTTTCCGACCCGGGCGTCGTCTCGCGGCCCAAAGCATACGCAAGCTAAGCTCATTCCGAGCGCGACTGCGCGGGCGACAGGGCTTGCCCCGTTCGGCCCCATTTCTCGACCAAAAAATGATCATTTCGGGCTCCATACTGCCACTTTTTGCCGCCGCCCTGCAACGGGTCCGCCCGAAGGCGTTGCGGCCCGATCGGGCGATCCGTGCGCGACGCCTCGCTCCACCTCTGCGGCCCGCCCTGCGTGCTTTTTATTCCCCTTCATTTCATTTTGTAAGTATTCCTTGTGGTTGCTGACCGTGATTACTATTATTATTATTATTCTTGTTGCCGATATTGTTATTGTTAGCGCTATCGTCGTGCCGTGTTTGTGCCTTATGATGCTGACGCAAAATCCGGACGTAGGATGAAGAAAGAAAAAGCTGATGCCAATAGAATCAGCAACTTGGGCGCCACAATAGGAGAAGGAAAAAAAAAAAGAGGGAGGGTTGCAACACGAGGACTTCCCAGGGGGTCACCCATCCTAGTACTACTCTCGCCCAAGCACGCTTAACTTCGGAGTTCTGATGGGATCCGGTGCGTTAGTGCTGGTATGATCAACACCGATAGTTGTTGCGTGGAAATTTCTTTTTATGCGGGATGCGAAAGGCGGCGGTGCTGCTTCGAGCGGCCATATCTTTCGACCCGGGCGTCGGCTCGCAGTCCCATCATGCGACGCTAAGCTCTTACGAGCCCGACTGCGCGGGCGACAGGGGCTTTGCCCCGTTGTGCCCATATCTCGACCCAAAAATGGTCATTTCGGGCTCCATACTGCCACTTTTTGCCGCCGCCCTGGCAACGGGCCCGCCCGAAGAGGCGTTGCCGGCCCGATCGTGGCGATCGCCTTCACGACGCCCCGATCCACCCCTGCGGCCGCCGTTCGTGCTTTTTATTCCCCTTAATTTCATTTGTAGTACTCCCTTGTGGTGCTGACCGTATTACTATTATTATTATTCTGTGTGGTCGATATTGTGATTGTTTGCGCTATCGTCGTGCCGTGTTTGTGCCTTATGAGGCTGACGCAAAATCCGGACGGAGGATGAAGAAAGAAAAAGCTGATGCAAATAGAATCAGCAACTTGGGCGCCACAATAGGAGAAGGAAAAAAAAAAAGAGGGAGGGTTGCAACACGAGGACTTCCCAGGGGGTCACCCATCCTAGTACAGACTCTCGCCCAAGCACGCTTAACTTCGAGTTCTGATGGGATCCGGTGCGTTAGTGCTGGTATGACGCAACCGATAGTTGTTGCGTGAAATTCCTTTATGCGGGACGCGAAAAGGCCGTCTGTAGCAGCTTCGGAGCGGGCCATATCTTTCGACCGAGCGTCGTCTCGCAGCCCAAGCATGCGCATGCGAAGCTCATTCCGAGCCGGACTGCACTGGCGTGGGCGACGGGGATTGCCCGTTTGGCCCCATTCTCGACCCAAAAATGGTCATTTCGGGCTCCATACTGCCACTTTTTGCTGCCGCCCTGCAACGGGTCCGCCCGAAGGCATTGCGGCCCAATCGGGCGATCCGCGCGCGACGCCCCGCTCCACCCCTGCGGCCCGCCTGCATGCTATTTATTCCCTTCATTTCTTTTTGAATTACTCGTTGTGGTTG
>JAOWBU010000998.1:0-17072 GCA_026212405.1 Petrea volubilis
CGAGAACATGTTTTTCTCTTTCAGTATTATATACGAAATGACTCGTACTCGGCGTTAATGTACGCTGACGTCAATTAACAATCTAGAAATCATCAGAAAAATGTACTTTATAGCAGAGATTGATTAGTGTTGAAGTGTATGCTCCAATCGTGCGGTTCCGTGTAATCTAATTAATGAAAACGCCCGATTAGGAAAAATCAATTATAAGTTTTGACCGACTGGCCACGAATTAAATCAGTGGCCAAAAAATATAATTTAATTTTTCTTTGTAAAAATGGACTGGGCCACCCCTCCCACCCTAAACAGCCCCCCTCCCAAAAACACGTTCACACGCACGTTATTGTTATTTTGTCTTGTAATTTAATTTGTTTCGTTGAGTGGAATTTAAAATTTGTTGTTGTTTTTTTTGTGTTATGGGATTATTGTAGGTTGATATCATAAACATAATTTGAGGTGGTGAAGTTTAAGCAAGGTATGAATTATTATGATTTAATTTGTGAATTATTATGATTTGATTTATGATTTATTATAAACAAATTATATAAACATATTTGGATTACGTATTGTTATGAACAAAGTTAATTGGATTATGAATCGTTATGCCAACGTTTGTTTTGGATTATGGATTGTTATGAATAAATTTATTCAATTGATTGTTGTGAATATGTTGGGATTATGGATTGTTTTGAACGTATGTGGGCGATGGATTATTTTGAACATGTTTGATTGGATTATGGATTTGTTATGAATGTGTTTGCTTGGATTGTTATGAATATTTTATTTTGGGTTGAATTTTGTTGTTTTTGTCAGGTTAAATAGTGAAAAAATGTGTTTGAAATGAAGAATGTCAAACAATGGTTGGAATAAATTAATGAGAGATAAGTGTTTATGTATTGTGATATTAGTGAAGCATGCTGAACAAATATTAATTAACTAACTTAATTTGTTGAGATGTGAAGTCTAACAGTGATGTTAACTTACTTTCGTTATTTGTTTACAGAATATGGATATACGTGAAATTCGATGTTGCATGTATAATAGGTTAACTGTTGATTGGAAAAATTACACCAAACAATTTATGAATGGCCTTAATTAATTTATTCAATTTGCAAATTCACAACCGCAGTATACAGCTGATAAAGGCTTCATTAGGTGTTCATGTTCAAAGTGTACTAATAGAAAGTATAAGGATACTAGTAATGTGCGTTGCAATCTGATGAAATTTGAATTTCAACCGGAGTATTGGTATTGGACTTCACATGGCGAGTTAGCTCCAGAATCTCAACACGTGGATGTCGGTGGTGCTAGTTCTTCGAATCAGGCTAACTTTTCGTACGGACCCAATAATTACGAGAATTTGATATATGATGCAATGGGTGTGAATGCATCACACTATCGTATGCATTATCGGCCTAATTTAAGTGTCGAAGGTGGTCACGATACTGAGATGCCGCGAAACAATGATCAATATCCTAATATGCAAGCCCAACAATTTTATGACATATTAGAGGCTATGAACTGATCATTGTGGCAAGGTTGTGACAATCAGACGGAGTTATCAATGGCTGTTCAAATGATGTCATTAAAATCCGACTACAATTTATCTCAGGGTTGTTTTGATCGAATGACAGAACTTGTGAAGTCGTCTAATTCGTCGGATAATCATGTTCCTAACAACTATTACGAAGCAAAAAAATAGTTAAAAAGTTAGGTTTAATATCAGTGAAGTTTGATTGTTGTATTGAGGGTGTATGTTGTATTACAATGAAGATAATTGTTTAGAGGAATGTAAGTTTTGTAGTCATCCAAGATTTAAACCATCTAAAAGTGGTAGTAGGAATCGTGTTCCTTACATAAGGATGCACTACATGCCTCTTATTCCAAGATTGAAAAGGTTGTATGCTTCTTCAAAATCAGCTGATCAAATGAGGTGGCATCATGAGCACAGAGGAGAGCCTGATATTATTTGTCATCCATTTGATGGTCTGGCGTGGAAACTTTTTAATGAAAAGCATTCTGAATTTGTTGCTGAACCACGAAACATTAGGCTTGGATTATGTGCCAATGGATTTAATCCATTTAATCATACTTCGTCGATGCAATACTCGTGTTGGCCTGTGATTGTGACTCCATACTACTTGCCGGAATTGTGTATGACTACACCATATATATTTTGACATGCTTGATTCTAGGGTCACGTAATCCAAAAGAAAGGATTGATGTGTACTTGCAACCTCTAATTGAGGAGCTGAAAATACTATGGTTAGAAGGAGTTGAAACGTATGACATTTTCAAAAGGCAGAATTTTCAGTTACGGGCCGCATTGATGTGGACTATCAATGACTTTCCCGCTTATGGGATGTTGTCCGGATGGATGACATCGAGTCGATTGGCTTGTCATATATGTAAGCTGCAAACAAAGGCATTCAGACTAAAAAATGGTGGGAAGATTTCTTGGTTCGATTGTCATCGTCAGTTTTTGCCTGACAATCACCCATTTAGGCAAAACAAAGATGTATTTTTCAAAGGACGCCGTGAACAGTCAGACCCTCCCACAGTAGTGACAGGCGATCAGATGTGGGAAGAAGTGCGTGGATTGCCGAAAGTTACCGATATGCCAGTCAAGCATCCAAAATTGCAAGGATATGGCGTACATCATCATTGGACCAAACAAAGCATTTTTTGGGAGTTGCCGTATTGGAAAGACAATGTGGTTCGCCATAATTTGGATGTCATGCACATCGAAAATTTTTTTTCGACAACATACTTAACACTGTCATGGATATTAAAGACAAGACAAAGGATAATGAGAAGGCAAGATTGGATTTAGTTGAGTATTGCAGGCGTCCTGAGTTGCATTTACAAATGATGGTTAATGGTAAGGTGCTAAAACCAAAAGCTAGTTACACCTTGACCACCGAACAAAAACGCGATTTATGCACATTTGTTCAAGCTTGGAAGATGTCTGATGGTTATGCATCGAATTTGGGAGTGTGTTGATCTTTCGAGGCTCAAGTTGTACGGTATGAAGAGTCATGATTGTCATGTGTTCATGCAACGTTTACTCCCAATTGCATTTAGCGCACTCCCACAAAATGTTTGGAAGCCCCTAACTGAAATAAGTCAGTTCTTCAGAGATTTGTGTTGCACAGAGCTTCGCGAGGAAAGTTTGTCGCAATTGGATAGGAATATCCCTTCAATTTTATGCAAATTGGAACGCTTGTTTCTCCAACATTTTTGATTCTATGGAACACTTGGCAATACACTTGCCTTTTGAAGCGGCAATGTGTGGACTTGTTCAATATAGGTGGATGTATCCATTCGAGAGGTAAATTTTTAATTTAAAGATTTACCAACTTCAATTTAAATTTTTAGATTCCAAATGAATTAGTAACTTAATCGTATAAAATACGATTATAGGTTCCTACATGATTTGAAAGGTATGGTGAAAAATTGTGCAAGGGTGGAGGGCTCAATATGTGAGGCGTACTTAAATAAAGAATCATCATACTTTACATCGTATTATTTTGAAAGCCACATTCAGTCGAGGAGTACAAGAGTTAGGCATAATGAGAATGATGAAAGTGCTGAAGAGATACCCTACACATTGTCAGTCTGCAATTAAGCTGGTAAGCCCGGTGGTAAATACGTCGAGCGATTTTTGAGTGATGATGAGTTGAGAAAATCCGCATTACACGTTCTTATTAATTGCGACGAGGTCGTACCTATCATCGAGTAAGTATTTAAAAAATATCTCGATCAACTTGTTAATATTTTTATTAAATTCTGACTCTTAAAAAATCTATTTCATTATATAGAATGTATAGGTTGTCAGTTCGATATCATTGGCTGATAAACCTGCGTCCGATCACTCGGTGGCCTTTTAACTGATCAAGAAGTTGAGGAGTCGGTCGAGACGAATTTTGTAGAATGGTTTGATCAATATATAAGTACTGTTTTTAAATAAATGCAAAAAAGTATATATACTGGTTTGTTATGAATATTATAACAGTGTAATTATTTGTGTAGGTTCATGATCCCGCAAATAATATCGCAAATTGGCGTGGGGACCAAATCGTAAGGTTAAGATATGGCAAAGGTAAACTGTGAATGGATATGCCTTTCATATAGATGAGAACACACAACATATGAACACTTACAATGCTGGTGTTTGTGTTCGGGGCGACGGGACTACAGATTTCTATGGCATACTTAAAGAAGTGATTCAGTTAGAATATCCCGGTGTACCTGAAAAGAAGGTTGTCTTATTCAAATGTCATTGGTTCGATTCTGTTTCTAAGAGGGGTATGAAGATACACCCGCAATATGGCATTGTAGAAATCAAAATCAATGAGAGATACCCAAAAGACGATCCATTCATCATTGCACAACATGCATCTCAAGTATATTATGTACCGTATCCCGACACAAGGAGGGATAAATTGAATTGCCGTTTTGTAATTAAAACCAAACCCTGAAGTAGAGTAACCAATCGACAAATTGTTACTGATGATTTGTTGCAAGAATCTTTACCCGTTGCGAATTCTGTGCTCGATAATGAATCTACGGGTGTTTTAGTAGATGCTGATGGTCCACTAGAAGAGGTGATGATTGACAGTAATGCATTTCATAGTGAACTTGAAGATAATGGGATACGAGAGGAAGCGAACAAGTATGACGATGACGAGGAGGATGAATTTGATGAGGAACTTCATGATGATGACGACGAAGGGGATGATGCTATTGAATACGACGATGATGATGAAGATGAAGATGAAGAGACTGAAGATGATGAATAGGATTTTTATTGTAATGGTTCATGTAGTTGATGATTTCGATTCATTGTCATGAATTCTTATGTGAAATGTTATTATATAGTTGATGCTTGTGAATTATTATTTTGTATTTATTCATAATTGATATGTGATCTATTGTTGTGGAGTTTGTTAATAATTTATTGAGTTTGTTGATTATTGTTGAGAATTCTGAAAGAGATGGCCGGGAGATCGAAAAAAGGCAAGGACAAAGTATCGGACTCAGGGTCTAGTCAACATATGCCTCCACCGACCAATCTCAACATCCGTTTAGGTAGTTTGAGATCAGATCCTCCATCCCCTGCCTTAGGGTCCACCGATGAATGAAGGTCGATCCACCGATATGTCTCAGAATAGTGATACCGGTGGCCATCAGCTTCTAATAATGCCACGAGGAAGAGAGTAAGTTAATTGATTTATATAAGTTTGCTTCTTATCAATAAATAGATATATATTCTATATATTTTAGGTGTATTGCAGTGTTTAATATTGTTTTTTTCACTTGTACAATAGGTTTGATCTCGAGGAGAAATGTGTCGAGGAGATCGGGCGGATACTTGAGAATGGTTTCAAGCGACCTTGGCCTACTTGGAAAAAGATCCCCTTAGACGTTCGTGAGATTTGGTTTGTCCAGTTTAAGGTATGTCTATTTACTTAACATAAATGAAATTTGACTATTATTACAATTTGTTCATATATGATTTTTTTTACTTGTTTTTTTGTCAGAGAAAATTCTTTTGGCGGCCTGATCATTATAGCCGAGTTTGGAAGAACTTCGAGCACAAGGGTTCGGAAATTTTGAAAAATAGATTGGCTAAAGCTCGTAGAGACACCCGTAGGCCCAATTGGATAGGTAAGGAATCTTGGGATGCTTTACGGGCCATGTGGGCCAGCCCAGAGTTTCAGAGGATACGTGAGCAGAACAGGGCAAATCGAGCATCGACGTATGACGGAAGGGGATTCCCTGGCCATAAGGGAGGAGCCAAATCTCATCTAAGGTGGCAAGATCATTTGGTAAGTTGTTACTTTTTCTTATAATTTATTTAATTAATTGATGTAGTGTTGATTTTTACGGTTTAATCTCATTATTGTCCTCATATTTTACTTCATTTTTTTTGTAGATGGAGAAATATGGACATCGACCTACAGTAGACTAGACATTTGTGGCTCTCCAATATTCACTTGACGATGATGGAACTGAGCATTATGTCGATGACCGAACAAGGGCTACTATGGTAGTTTTCTAATAATTTATATCATCACTTATTATTTTTAAAAATGTATTATATAACAATTATGTATGTTATTTTTGCAGGAGAGTTTCAGAGCAAATTATGACGAAACTTGTTCTCGAGCCGCCGAAAATACACAGGGTGGACCTATTCAGTAGCCCGACAAGTTGGAGGTAACATTCAAAAGTGTATTTATTAGATATATATAGTTATTAATATATATATATATATATATATACTTTATTAAAAATATATATATGTTTTAGATTTGGAAGCAGACAGTCGGCGGTCCAAAGAAGGTTCGTTGGTATGGGGTTGCCGATGGACCCTCTACCGTGACAGTTGAGTCTTCCGGCTCATGGACCGACTTAAATACTTGGGTTGACCCCAAGACAAAGGAGCTCACACAGAAAATGAGTGATTTAGAGTAGAAACACAGTCAGAAGATCGCCGCGATGGAAGAAAAGCATAGTCGAGAGATCTCTGACCTTCAGAAAACTGTGTCCCTAATGGCGGCCAACCTAAAGAACTCACGCGTCGATTAGCTCCGCGGCGTAAGAAAGGGGCTCTACTTCCTTTGCTCCTGTTGCTCGGGATGAAAATGAAGGCGACAATGACGACGATGATGGAGACGATGATGTTCCAACATTTGATCTTTAAAAAATTTTATATATGCATTATTGTATGAATGATTTTGTATGAATTCATGTATTAAACTAATAGAATAATATTAATTATTAATTACACATATGCTATATGGATTATTAGTATTACATTGATACACAGTTTGTTAGTATTTAGGGTTGTTGGTATTTTGAATTTTGGAAAAATAATGCAAGTTTGGGGGTATATTATAATAAATTAAAGATTGAAAAATTATCTTCATACAGCGACGGATATTTCCGTCGCCGTTTTGATTATTTAAAAAATATAAAATATAGCGACGGATTTATTCGTGGCCATATTAATTACGTTTTTAATTTTTTTAATTTTTGGCCACGGATTTATCCGTGGCCATGCTTTTATTTATTTTTAAAAATTCAAAACATGGACACGAAAAAATCCGTGGCCAATTTAATAATATTTTTAATTTTTTTAATTTATGGCCACGGATTTATCCGTGGCCATAGTTTTATTTATTTTAAAAAATAAAAAACATGGCCACGGAAAAATCTGTGGCCACATATTTTTTTTTAAATATATTAATATTTTTTATTTTTTTTATTTTGACCATGGAGTTATCCATGGTGGTAATTTTATTTATTTTAAAAAATAAAAATTATTGCCACGGATAAATCCGTTGCCAAGCTAAATAAATTTTTAAATTTTTTTACTGTTGGCCATGGATTTATCCGTGGCCAATAGGAGAATAATCCGTGGCCAATGTCCGTGGCCAGTTTTAGCCACGCCACATTTGGCCATAGATTTTTTCCGTCGCCAAATCCATAGCCTTGTTTTTTGGCCACGGATTTCGGCTAAAATTCGTGGCCAAATTCCTGTTTTCTAGTAGTGTTATATGTATCAAACTAGATTATTTTTTAGTAGTGAAGTCGATTCTCTATTCTTGCGCACGAAATTGAATCTTCAAGGCGCAATTTCCTCTTACCGAAGTGATATTAATTTGTCGCTTTTAGATTTGAATATAATCGCGTGCCTTGTTTTTAGCTTTAAAGTATCCGAGAGAATCCATCTTTCATCCCATAATTTAACTTTGTCCATAATTTTTGCCCTTGTTGATTACGAGTTTTAAACATTATTCCTATTTTCTCCATTTTTATGTTTTGATGGTAAAATACTTAAACTCAATACTGAATAGTGATATAAAACTCGTGATGCCATACATTATGCCAATAGGTTGTTAACAGACGGACGGGATCCCTTACCCCAAACGATGCTCCATCTTATGCCCCATACTCTAGATTTGTGGACAACATATAAATCTTCAAGATTTACTTATCAGTTGAGATAATGGAAAAAAATATAATACATAACTAAAAATCTGCCGTTAAATAAATCTTGAAGATTTACATGGTCACGAATCTGAGTATGGGGCATCGTTTTGGGGTAGGGATCCCGTCCGGTTAACAGAGAAAGAGAAAATTGACTAAATTTGAGAAAACAATTTGAGATATAATACTGAATTCAAAACTTCCTAAGTAGATAAAAAAATGAATATTAATGACTAAAATTTGAGACCAAAAATGAATTTTCTGTGTGAACTATTAATTGCCATAGTTACAGCCTTCTCAGGCCTTTTCTCTCTCAAAGAAAAGTGTTTCCACTGCCCTCCAACAGCCGAGAAAATAAAATCTATAAGCACAAAGTTGATCGCTCAACTAGCACATACGAACCAATCGCGCATTTAAGCGATTATTTGAAACATGTAGACTTTGGAGGATGAATAGTAAGGTAATGTGCCAAATAATGCAACTCCAATTCTAATACAAGCCATAATAATATATATATATATATATATATATATATAAAAGCAACTGAAAATTAACACCAAAACATGTCACGTTAAAATTCACGGATACACTAATCCCATTTATTCAAGTTCACTAATATAAAACAACCAAAAAAAAAAATCACCAATTTGGAAAAGACAAAATTCAGAGTAGATCAAGTTCAATGGGTAATTCAGACCTTCTGGTACACAATTATACAATATTTTCTATTGCACTTATATATATACGTCATGTATAGTGGTGAGCGGTTATTTATAAAGAGCGCAAAGTTTATAATATGAAAAAATTATACAGATTCTCATTCTTATTTCAACCACTGACCAATACATATGACACATATTGATCATTGCAGTAGAAGATGTTGCACGTTTGATATCATAAAATCTAACTGTCCAATGGGAATGCGAAAGATACAAGAAATTTATTGAAAGCATCAAAAACTAGCGCAGCAATTGACAACATGAGACGTTAGCAGCAGAACATGTTAGACGCCTAAATCCATTTGTCTGAGACCTGTGCATTTCTCATAATGTTCACCAAATCAAAGGATCAATCTTGAGTATCATACAATAGTAGGCTTACTTAAGAATCCCTCTCACATTTTATTTCTTTTTTTTTTTTTTTTAAAAGAAGAAGAAGAAAGTAGAACAACAAGAAGAGAAGAAGAAAATCAGTCGCGATGATGTGAAAATCAATGAACTATATCTCAGGGTGTGTAAAAGTTAGCCAGCTTTAAATAAATGAGGTCTGGACTGACATAAACAAACTTCTGGACGTGTGTTGGTGTTTTTTGCTTGCAGAAGTGTGTTGGGTTGATGTGAAGCATAACAAAACTATAATACAGAGTTTTTACTGAGAAAAGAAGTACCAGGAAATGTAATACACGAACAGGTTTCGCCGCGAAGAAACTTGATGGTCTTATAGAGGTATTACTTGGTTTTTCTTGAATTTGTTTGATATAAATATGATGTTAAGAGTACACTATTTATAGACTTATTTTCAATCTAACTTTTACTCTAGTCCAAGTTCCAAGTCAAACAATAAATATATAATCAAACAAATCTGGAATGTTGTAAAAGTTTTTTGATCAAATAGCCAAAATGGCAACCTGTTACCTGTTACGAGAAGAAGAAGCAGGTTTCTCAGGCTTTTCTCTTGTCAGGCCTTGATAAGGTTACAGGTATATTTCGGATATCTTGTTCACACTTTGCACAGTTGGACGTTGGCTGCGTGAATTGCACAGTTTTCATGCATCAGGAATTATACCTTTACATCTGCATTTTGTCTTAAGTACATTGTCTTCACATTCGCCGGAGCAAAATTTGCAAACTGCTTCCCATTTAGGAATCTTTTCATCTTTTTCTGCTGTTACATAAGCACATATCAAATGCTCTCTAAATGAACAAAATACATAAAGAAAGGTCATACATACCAAGGTAATCATCATACCTTCTCTCATTTAACATATGATCTATTTATACATGTATAGATTAACCTAAGATGATGTATGTGCGGTTGTAAACATAGTTAATTATTGCATGAATTACTAGAGAATTTAATTTTTTTTTAATTATTAAAATAGTACGGATGAGGAACTGTTTGAATTAAAGATATTTGCGAGGAAGAAGTGGAACTAAAATCAACGCCATTTAGATTTTTAATGAAGCTAAATTTGTTATGTTCCATGTATGTCCGATTTCAAGTACGTACCTAACTTCATAGCATTTGGTTATGTTCTTGACTTAGTCATCCCAAATTGTTTGCTTTTCTACTATAAGTTTCGCAGTTTAATTTATTGAAATAAATGTGGGGCTTAACTAAGGGTTTCGAGTCATGATTGATTTTTGGAATATGTTTTTCGGAACGAGAAGTGTTTGTAGTTGAAAAAATATTTTTAGGCACAAATATTAGGTTTATCTAAAATAAGATACCCTAGTACTAGCTAGGTTAATATTAGGTACCCTAATATTTTACTAAATTGTGATAGTACCTGTTACTTGTACAACATATTACAATCACATGTAACTTCTTGTTTAAGTTTGAATAACTTATTACTTACTAATTACTTACACCATTAAGTTTTATTTATATGTAATGTGATGTATTAAACCAAATTTATCTAATCCACTCATTCATATCTTTTGTTGTTTGTTTTTTTAATTAAATTCTATTAGATGTATTTTAGCTTTATGTGTCCACAAAATAAATTTCATTGTATTTTAATTAATATACAACGTTAATTTTCACATTTACAACTTATATCACTCTTACTATATTCTTAATTTTAAAAGTAGAGAAATTAAATAAACAAAAAACATATATTTCTATATATAGAAAATAAAAAGAAACTAATCTATTAGGTTTCTAATGGAAATAAACATTACATGGAATAACTTTATATGCACTATACAAATTGAAGAATGTAACTTAGAAGTATAACTATCTTGTAATTCCAAATAAATATTTCAAAAATTTGTTGCATTATACAAAGTTTATCACTCATCAACTATATACTTTTTTCATTTTTTTTAATCATTGCAATTTGTCAATATTCCTTGAGAATTTTTAGTAGTATAGAATAAAAATTATGACATACTAGATATTTATAATATTTCATATTTTGTTGATAAAGACATTTTTTTCCATACTTATAAATGAATTAATTTTAAAAAGGCTGTTGATTTTATTTTTCATTTTATGTTTTTTGACTCTTGATATCATTTTTAGTTAATTCATACTAATGTAAAATATTATACTTTTAAAACTTTAATATTTTTAATGTATTATAATAAAATTCCATTGTATTTTAATTGATATATCATGTTAATTATCAAAGTCACAATTCACATCACTTTTATTGTATCCTTGATTGAGAGTAGAGAAATTAACTGAAAAAATTTATATTTCTATACATAGAAAATAACCAAAAATACCTATTGGGTTCTAAGAGAAATAAGCAGTATATAGAATCACTATATATATATACATAATTAACGGCTACAAATCTAAGGGTTATAACTAAGGGTTTAACTATAAGTATAGATCTATTGTAACATATAAGTATAGGGTTAACTATAAGTACAAATACACTATAACGGTACCTTCTCTCATTTAACATATGATCTATTTATACATGTATAGATTAACCTAAGATGCTGTATGTGCGGTTGTAAACCTAGTTAATTATTGTACCTGAATTACGAGGAAGCATTTAATTTTTTTTTAATTATTAAAATAGTACAGATGAGGAACTGTTTGAATTAAAGATATTTGCGAGAAGAAGTGGAACTAAAATCAACGCCATTTAGATTTTTAATGAAGCTAACTTTGTTATGTTCCATGTATGTCCGATTTCAAGTACGTACTAACTTCATAGCATTTGGTTATGTTCTTGACCTAGTCATCCAACTTGTTTGCTTTTTACTATAAGTTTCGCAGTTTAATTTATGAACTAAATATGGGGCTTAAACTAAGGGTTCGACTCGTGATGATTTTTGGAATATGCTTTTCGGATTGAGAAGTATTTGTAGCGAAAAAAAATATTTTTAGGCACAAATTATAGGGTTTATCTAAAATAAGATACCCTTAATACTAGCTAGGTTAATATTAGGTACCCTAGTATTTTACTAAATTGTGATAATACCCGTTACTTGTACGATATATTACAATCATATGTAACTTCTTGTTTAAGTTTGAATAACTTATTACTTACTAATTACTTACACCATTAAGTTTTATTTATATGTAATGTGATGTATTAAACCAAATTTATCCAATCCACTCATTCATATCTTTTGTTGTTTGTTTTTTTTAATTAAATAATATTAGATGTGTTTTAGCTTTATGTGTCCACAAATAATTGCATTATATTTTAATTAGTATATCAACGTTAATTTCACATTTACAATTTATATCACTCTTACTATATTCTTAATTTTAAGAGTAGAGAATTAAATAAACAAAAACATATTTCTATATATAGAAAATAAAAAGAAAACTAATCTATTAGATTTCTAACGGAAATAAACATTATATGGAATAACTTTATAATGCACCATACAAATGAAGAATGTAACTTAGAAGTATAACTAGCTTGTAATTTCAAATAAATATTTCAAAGATTTGTTGCATTATACAAAGTTTATCACTCATCAACTATATACTTTTTTCATTTTTTTTAATCATTGCAATTTGTCAATATTCCTTTAGAATTTTTAGTAGTATAGAATAAATTATGAAATACTAGATAATTAGAATATTTCATATTTTGTTGATAAAGATATTTTTTTTCCATACTTATAAATGAATTAATTTTATAGAGGCGTTGATTTTATTTTTCGTTTTATGTTTTTTGACTCTTGATATCATTTTTTAGTTCATTCATACTAATGTAAAATATTATACTTTTAAAACTTAATATTTTTAATGTATTATAATAAAATTCCATTGTATTTTAATTGATATATCATGTTAATTATCAAAGTCACAATTCACATCACTTTTAATGTATCCTTGATTTGAGAGTAGAGAAATTAACTGAAAAAATTTATATTTCTATACATAGAAAATAACAAAAAATACCTATTGGGTTCTAAGAGAAATAAGTAGTATATAGAATCACTATATATATATACATAATTAACGGTACAAATCTAAGCGTGTAATGTAAAGCTGACTATCTTATAATTTAAAGTAAATTATTTCAAACATTTGTTGCATTACACAAAGTTTATATATCATATGTATACCACTATATTAAATTGTGTTTTTATTAAAAATTAAAAAAATAAAGAGCATCTTTATATTGTCAAACATAGAATAAATAACTTTTTATGGTGTTTTGTAAAATGTGTAGATAATTATTAAAAAATAAATAAGACTTAATATATAATTAGGAAAGAGAAAGTATGATTAAGTTGAATAGTGGAGAGAGAAGAGAGAGAGATTAAGTCGAATAGTGGAGGGAGAAAGAACATATAAGATAATAGAGATATCCAATAAATAAAGAAAGAAGACATCTTGGTTTTAGAGATAAAGATAAATAGTTATAGGTAACCAGTCAAAATTCAATTCTTAAACCTGTTGAAAAGGTAAAAATTGACACTTGGCAGTGGTGCCTATAGAAAGACATACCTACTATAAACTTGCATGATATGACCTTATTTTAGAAGACTCCCACATAGTTTCATTGCAAAAAGAAGGCTTTGTGAACAAAACAATTTTTTTGTCAAAAAATATTTTGAGGCACGAAATATTTTGTTGTTAAAGACCATGCATGCCTTTTGCGACTAAATATATCATTGTAAATCCCATAGAACGCTAACTTCATAATATGACGTTTAGCATTGAAATCTTATCCTTACCAATGAAAAATATATAGTTTTTCAGACAATATTATTTGTTGTCAATCATACAAAAATTGGCAATGAAATCATAATGTTGCCTATATACAATGTATAAGCAATGAATTCTACTTTGCGTTGCAATGAACTTTAGCAATGAGGATTTATCTATGAAACTGACAACAAAATATTTCATTGTTAATACACTTTGTAATAAAAAATTGTACTTTTCACAACAAAAGTTTTTGTTATTAAAATTAAAATTTGTTGTAGTGGTATCATATTTTTTATTAAGAAGTGGCCTCACTACACAATTTTTTTGATTCTGCCACTGACCCCGACACAGGGAGCACCTTTTGTTGCTATTTGGGTTCTTGCCTCAATTTGCAACTTTGTTATTTTTTACTTTTTATTTTTATTTATTTATTTATTTTAATACTTTTCTACTTGGTCCACAAAAAATTATATCAACAAATATTTGGTTTAGAAGAAAATAAATTATTTTGATACAAAAAATTGTATAGTTAACATTTTGTGATTTGATTCGAAGAGATGAACATAACAATTGATTATATTTCTGTCGACACAGCTTTGATTAAAATATTGAAGAAGAATTGGTCTCCATATTCCATACTCTATAAGACACTATTTAGCTTCTTCTTCTCCATAAATTTGACAATTTAAACTTCATGCTGATGACATTTTGCTATGTTATTTATTAGCAATTTTTTCACAATTAAGTGAGTTCAATTTTGTAAAATGTGTTAAATGAAGCAGCAAGTTAACTGTCAGTGAACACAATACGCACATTAGCAGTTTTATTTGAGAATAATATGAAAAGTTTGATTAAAAAAATTATAAAGTTGAACAATATGTGACATGAAATATTATTTTAAGATTTTATATGTAATACTTTAGATAGCTACGTATACACACAGTACAACATTTTAATACTTATCTTTTGACGTAATTTTAGTTTTCAAAAAGAAAAGTTTTCGAAGTAAAATTTTAATAAACAGCTATTGAGTTCCGTGAATTTAGTTACTCTATTATTCAATTTATAAAGGAATTTTTTTTTCAAGAAATTTCATACATTTCAGCAAAATCATTTATAACTTGTCGAATAATACAAATGACAAAAGTACAAACTATTTCTGTATTTTTTATTAATTCTTATCAATAGAAACTAATCTACTTAGTTATTTTTTTTTTTGGCAAAATTGCATTTTTTGTCCTTTTTTGGTTCGAAGCAACAGAACAACAAGGACGGAGGTGGACGGTGATCATGACAGTGGCTATTCCGCTGCCTTCAGCTGTCTTAACTCGTATCTTTTCATATAGTTGAAATCCTCATCTTATAGGCAACACAAATATGACCAATTTTAAGATTGGATAAAACTTAAGGAACCGATTTCTAGGTGTGTCTTTATGTGTGTCGCACTAAGGAAATTTCGATGATTTCTGGGAAATCTCAGGCAAAAAATGGCCCAGACTGAAAATGCCAAACATCAAAGGGAATGGGATTAAATAAAATGCAATTTTGCCGTATTTTCACTAAGGTCCATAAATATTAATGGAAGTTTAAAAGCCTTCATTTATAAATTTGAAGATTAGAAAATTTTTATAAATTTAGTAATTAATAAATTAACATAAGAGTGAAACTAGCAACTCAATGATTTATTTGAACACAAACTCCGATATTCTTATATATTAAGCAGTTAGGAACACAATCTAATTTTCAAATTCATAAAGATGGAAGGTATTATTTCACATAAAAAATTACTTACAGTCACTTTAAATATATGCAGATATTCAATTAATACCTACTAATCAAATGTACCAATAATAAAACACATGATAAATTTTCTTTTCTTTAAAATATAATTCAGAAAAACATAAAGATTAGGAATAAATAGTCACAAAGTAATTTTTGCAACCATTCTTTGTTGATGCAATCGTCGGAAACTATATTTTTGTTGAGCCATTTTATTTTCAAGACTAGTTGATGAGGCACACTTGATGTATGAGGAAAATAAATCTAAAATATAATTTAATTATATGTTTAAATTGTGAATATAAAATTAAAATATTTCTTAGATTTTATATATTGTTATATATTTTTTAATTATTTTTGATGTATGTATTTTATTAAATTTGTTATAGAAAAATAACTTAAAACAAAGATAGAATTATAAGATTAACAAATAAATAAGAAAATAAAAAGTTTAAAAAAACATAAAAAAGATATGAAAACATATATAAATTGATAAAGGAGAGGGAATGAGAAAAGAAATAAACTAAAAATACATTAATATTGGGAGAAGTGAGAGTAGAGAGAATATAAATGAGAGTGGACACATAAAAAGACCAAGATAATTATTAGACTCCATAAGCACTTTATTAATAATATAGATGTACTTCAGACTACTTGAGTTCTGAAGTGGTATCAATATTATTTTCATTCAACTCCTAGACTAAACTTCTAGCGTTTGGCATGAAAGAGAATTGAGAAGTCTTCAGCTGAAAAACATGAAACTTGAATTACGTACCATCAACATTACTTTGAGGTGTCTTCAGCCTCACCATAAGCAGATCCTCCTCCTATATATATATATATATGTATATAATCATATTATTTGTTCATAGCCACTAGTTAAATTAAAATATATGCTATCACTTAACTAAAATTTATGAAAGAACTCAAAATTAGAACGAACTTTGAACTAGAAAACTGACCTTTAGCTCCACTGACCGTGAATTAGACAAACCATCCTCACGAAACGAAGGATCTTCACGTGCCTCGTTAGTTTGTAGAGAAGAAAGAACACAATTCATAATTTTGAAATATAAGGAGTGTATGAAATCAAGATATGTATTTTATTAATCAAAAGAAAAGTCTGGAAAAAAAGAGAGTTTTGACGTGAGAAATCCATAAATCAAGATACCAATAAACAGAAAGTGTTTTATTAATCTTTATATACACATATATAACTCCCATGAACTATATGCCAATGCAACATTTTACCTTATGATCAATAAAATTTTTCACTTGACCCCTCCATGTTGATAACATGGTGATTGTATGAGTTCACACTTATATGACGGTTTCATACACCTTTTAGTCGAATAGACTTTACCTCCTCTACAGTATATCATGCCATATGTTCACCTCCTAAACTAATGAATCACATGACTTAAATCTAACTTGCATTCTTT